>JAODLJ010000020.1:25841327-25857765 GCA_027576115.1 Cathorops melanopus
TTGGTCTCGATACACTCTGGTCTTGGTCGTGACTTGATCTTAACCCTTCAAAGTCTTGGTCTTATCTTGGTCTCGATAGACTCTGGTCTTGGTCATGACTTGATTTCAACCCTTCAAAGTCTTGGTCTTGTTTTGGTCTCAATCCACTCTGGTCTTGGTCATGACTTGATCTCAACCCCTCAAAGTCTTGGTCTTGTCTTGGTCTCGATACACTTTGGTCTTGACTTGATCTCAACCCTTCAAAGTCTTGGTCTTATCTTGTTCTCGATAGACTCTGGTCTTGGTCATGACTTGATTTCAACCTTTCAAAGTCTTGGTCTTGTCTTGGTCTTGATACACTTTGGTCTTGGTCTTGACTTGATCTCAACCCTTCAAAGTCTTGGTCTTATCTTGGTCTTGATACACTCTGGTCTTGGTCTTGACTCGATCTCAACCCTTCAAAGTCTTGGTCTTATCTTGGTCTCGATACACTCTGGTCTTGGTCCTGACTTGATTTCAACCCTTCAAAGTCTTGGTCTTGTCTTGGTCTCGATACACTCTGGTCTTGGTCATGACTTGGTCTTGGTTTAAATTACTGCATTTTAAAATTTGAGTGAAAAAAAAGTGCCTGGTGAGGGCATGACTGTTTATAGTGATGTTTATGCTAAAACATAAGGAACTAGGCTAGTTCTGCAGATGTTTCACAGCATGAAATGTAACTGTAAATGGATAGAAAGCGATCGGCAAATATCTGGTGTTCAAGGAATAGCACACTTTGGGACCTGATTGGAAAACCATCATCTTCTTAATGAAACCTACCAACATTTTGGTCATCTTTGGTGGAAAGCTGGTGGCTCAGCTACTTTTCAACAAACATTTAGTGATGTGGGTTGGACTGTGCCCTTTCTGGCTGCATGATTATTCTGACAACTGAGAAATGAGAAATCAGGGCTGCATCCCAAACCGCAGCGTTTGTACTAAATTGGATGCCTAAATAGCAATGACATTTAGCCAACTGACATGCTGTACTATTCGATACAGTCATAAACAGGAGCTATAGTAATCACCAGCAGATGTTTTATGCTTCAGTGTATTCCCCCAACCTGGTTGTCTAGCATAGCATAGAGCTCATGATAAAAGGCTAGCCAGCTAATGCTATCTCGCTAGCCTAAACACAATTCCTTGTTGAAGGAGAAAGGTTTCTTTGTTGCGATACTACTGGCTCTGTGTTAAGCTTTATCAGAAATTTGGGGATGAGTCTTTGGCAGTATTCCTTTCAGGTACAATGGAGATGGTTTTTGAAACTGCCGCCAATTTAAACTATGAACTACAACAACAAAAAAGTTGCACTGTTGCTTTAAATAAGCATGGAGCCGAGGCAGTATTTACTGCTTATTTATCACCTTCTTCCATCACGTGTGGATTGTGGAGCCAGTGACTTCACTTGCTTACTTGCCTCAAATCCAGACTTATTATAGAACTCATGTTGACCTGGATGAGTGATTTGGCTTAACATGGCCAAAACAGAATCCATCATCCAACCACAATTTGGAAATATAACTACGGATTTGTGTGCGAGTGTATCAGAGAGTGTTCCAGCATGAAATCATGTTTGGCTGTGTTTAGAGGGTCATCCAGAGGTGCTGTGAGATCACAGGTCAGTCGTGCCAGTGGTCCATGCCGTGGGCTATTCATAGATTTATTAGTCCACTTAAGGACACGTACACACAGAGGACGAGCATGATGCAACGTTTTTCCTGATGAAAAATAAAACGAAGCTGCCTGAAGCTGGGATGTTACCCAACATACCCAATAACATCTCAAGAAAGATAGCTGCTTTCTGAAAAAGAGTCCAAAAATGAAATAAGTGGGTTGAAATGAAGCCAGTTTTCTTTGAGGAGATTACGTTTTGCTTCTGTCGGTGGTTTGTGGTCGTTTCCCAGTGACAGGCGGTTCATCCTCTGTGGTTGAATATGAAGTTTCTTGTGCAGTATTTGACTCAGACTCATAACGTGGAATTTCCATCCTTCGACTGGAACAAACTAGATAACGCCCCGTCAACTCATACAAATGATCTACTGTTTCCACACAAACATGCTCGCACCATTTTCTCCTGACAATCACAACTCATTTATTTCTGGCTCAAAGTCACAAATATGGTGCCTATCATCATATTTACTGGGTTGTTGTTTCAGAGGGAAAAATTATAGAGGGTAAAAATAACAGATGAACCATCTCACAAGCCAAGCATGTGGTTAAATAATCATGCTTTTTCTTCACTGATAGTTTTTTTTTTTTTCTCCTCACCTGTTCACTAATGTTCTGCTCTGTGAGAACCAAAGAATGAGGTTCAGCGAGGCCACCATTGCTCTGGCTCTGAGCCGTCCCTCGTTCTTCGTGGAAGTAGGCCGACGTTGGCAACCATCCAGGCATTCCATTAAAGGCTTCTATTAAAATTGATTAAGGGAAAGCCTATTCTTGAGTGCTGCTCCTTGCCCAGTGCTCCACAGGGGCTTCCTAAATTCCACACAGCACAATCAGGTCATATCTCATACAGCGTGCAGGCTGCCTCGCCTCACCACGACCTCTCTCAGGACTGGCTCATTTTCACTGGCTCATCAGGTTTGTGTGCAGTAGACAGGCAGTTCCTCTCAGAGTCAATTTGTGATGCCGGACCTGAGGATGAAGCGGGATAATAAAAGTTTGGGTGGTTGAGTGGAGCGTCATGTCAGTGATGGACAATTCATGTTCTTTGAAATGTGAGAAAAGGCGCTGTTGAAACGAGCTTTATTCTTCTGTTTCATCATCTTCACAGTGTTGTTCTCCTTTTTCATCAACATCACTGCCATCATTGATGTCTGTCTTCTTCTCTTTTGTCCTTGTCATCTCATTCTCCTCTTCCTCTTCTTCTTCTTCTCTGTCCTTCTTGTCATCTCAGTCTCTTCTTCTTCTATTATTATTAGAAAGTTTCATCTTTTTCATTTTCACATCACTTTTTGTTATTTTCACTGCCACCGTGACCCAACTTCAGATAAGCAGAAGAAAATAGATGGATGGATGGATGGATGGATTATTACCGTCTTCTCCATGTTTTCTTCCCAGTTTTCTTATGCTTCTTCATATTAATCATCTTCTTATTTTTCTTTTTAATGTCTTTTCTCATCTTCAACATCTTTTTCTTCTTCTTTTTGTTGTTGTTGTTGTTGTTCATTCTCTTTTTCTTCTTCTTCTTCTTCTTCCTACTCTTCTTCTTCCCATTTCTCTTTTTGTTTTTCTTGTTTTCCTTCTTCTTCTTTTTCTTCTTGTCTTCTTCTTCTTCTTCTTCTCATTTCTCCTCTTGTTTTTCTTGTTTTCCTTCTCCTTTTTTCTTCTTCTCTGTTCTTCTTGTCATCTCATTCTTCTTCTTCTTCTTCTACTATTTATTATTATTATTATTATTATTATTATTATTATAAAGTTTCATCTTTTTCATTTTCTCATCACTTTTTGTTATTTTCACTGCCACCGTGACCCAACTTCAGTTAAGCAGAAGAAAATAGATGGATGGATGGAATATTACCGTCTTCTCCTTCATGTTTTCTTCCCAGTTTTTTACACTTCTTCATATTAATCATCTTATTTTTCTTTTTAATGTCCTTTCTCATCTTCAACATCTTTTTCTTCTTCTTTTTGTTATTTTTATTATTATTATTATTATTATTATTATTATTATTATTATTATTATTATTTTCACTGTAGTTGTTATTTTTTCTGTTGTGGTTATTTGTAATAATTACTATTACAATAGTCATTTACACAGAATTTTTATCTACTTACTTCTGATTCACTTCACCATTCTTTCACCATTCACTTCATCATTCTCTCTATCTATCTCTGTCTCTATCTTTCTCTCTCTCCCTCTCAAAAAAGACTACCTACATTTTTTTTGAAGAGATTGTGGGTGTGTGAAAATATCTGTGCGGATGTAAATAATCTGTGGGAAATTCTGAAATTTTCCCTATAGCTATTTTCACAGAGGCAACTGCTGCGTGTACGCATGCGCGCGCACACACACACACACACACACACACACACACACAGACAGCACAATCATTAGAAGTAAAAGTGTGCAGTCGTTGACCTGCAGTGTGGAGATGTGAGTCCCACTGGTGAACATGGAGCACAACATGTTACGATGGACGACCTGTTGAGGGACTCGCCGTGTAAAACATTTTAAAAAAATGGCATTTGAGTTGACGAACTGCACTACTACCTGTGTGAATACAGGGGATATGATGTGTTAAGTCTTGACATTTCAATGCAAGACTTTGGAACTGATCAGGAAAAGCAACCACACACTGCTGTCTTTTAGAATTTCACATGTATTAAAGGCTGCAACTCTTTTAAAAACAATCACTTGGGGACATGAAAGTTAATTTCCAGAAGAAAAAAAGAGAGGCTGGTCTAGGGATTGACAGTTTATAGCCGTCTCTTCTGTCTCCAGGACTTCCCGCAATGTTAAATGTAACTATAACTGGATAAAAATTCCAACGTAGAATTATAATTGTTGAGAAATTGCTATGGTATAAGATACAGCACTGTGCACAAGTCTTAGGCACCCTATTTTTTTTCATAGAAACTTTGTTATAGATTTCTGTTTTATGACTTTTACGTTATCGAGTCAGTACAAAAACATTTTAGAGTCCAAACGTTCGTTTTCCAGCACAAAATTAAATGTTACAGAAAAACAAAGTTTGTATCTGAGCAGCGTATTCCATAAGAGAGCACTTTTCAGATGAAAAAAGAGAACATAATGAAGGCTGCTGGGTTTTGGTGCAAAATGAAGAAGCGAGTGTGACAGTCAAAGTGTCCAGAAGAACTGGGGCTGGTTCTGGAAGACGCTCAGTAAAACCTACAGCTCATTTCCGCATCAAACTGCACTCACTGGACCCGAGACTACTATTTTTTATTTTTTTAAAGCAAAGGGTCGTCTCACACCAAATATTGACTTCGTTTTATTTATTATGGCTTACTGCTTATAGTATTTTTTAAATGTTTAAAATAAAACATTTCATTATTTTTAAGCCATTTTTTGGTCTACAGCATTTCTTTCCATGTGCCTAAGACTTTTGCTCAGGACTGTATATAGATGTTGAATGTCCACTGTAAAATGCCCATCCTCTACAGATGGCCCTTGGGGGGTGGTGGAGCCAGTCACACCACACTCTTCTGTAATTGGAAGGGGGCCTTGAGATGTAGGTACGACCTTGGCCTTTTTGCCATCACAGTGAATCATGATCCTCCTTTGCCAGAACATGAGGACATATACGGTGGCTTTAGCAGTGATGTTTTGTTACTTATGTGGGCACAATACATAGCGGTGGAAGCATTACTCAGACATGAAAGGAAAAGAGCATAAACCGCCTTTTATTTCCTTTCAAGGTCAGTGGGAGTTGAATGAGTGCATCACGTGGCCTGAAAGTTTACTTGCTGTTGGTAGTGTAGGGCGATGAGAAGAGAAGGATTAGCATTTACAGACTCTGTGGGTTGGGCCTTACTTGACCTGCTCAAAACTTCTCTCTCTCTCTCTCTCTCTCCCCATCTCTCTCTTTCGCGATCGCTCTCGCTCGCTCTCCCACTCCATCTCGCCCGCAGAATAATTCAGGACTCAGTCATGGTGGGTGTTTTATCCAGTTCATTATCATGCAGCAAACTTCTCTATGACTTCTTAAAAAAAAGTTGTATCCATTTTTCAAAATGACGAGAGGGACATTAAATGGTTAGATAATGAGAGCTTTGTTAGACAAATAGATATTAATTCTGGCAAGTAACAGAACCCACAAGTAAACAAAGCAAATGGCAAACTGTTTTTCTTTGTAAATTTTAGTTGGTTTAACATTGGCAGCTATGCATCAAGACAAACTGTGTCGCTTTGAGCTGGCATGTTTTCGCATTGTCACATTCTTCACCAAATTATGTAAAATGATGTGCTCATCGGCAGTAATTTTAGACCATGTTCTTGGGAAAACTTGTTGCTCATCAAGTTGACATCTCCTATTCTTCTGGCTTCTCTTCATGTTTGCATAAACAGTTTTTTTTTTTTCTTGGGACTGGAGCTTGATAATGTTGGGATCATTTTTTTGTAAGGGTGTTATCTCTCCATTAGAGAAAGCTTCCAGCGTGTGGGTGGCTGATTCATCTTGAAACTGCCTTACAGCTTAAATGAGGGGAGATTACCATCATACTCGCACACCTACTCGCCCACACTCGAGCTTGTAAATACCCATTTCACACTCTCTCCCTTTCCCTTTCTCCTAGCGTCCCTCTCTTTCCCATCTTCCTCCCATCCCATTTCTTATGTACTTGAGGGAATACTCTTAAAAGAGAATGCCTAAGCAATGTCCCTTATGCTTGGTTTAACAGGTTTTGGTGTGCATTTCTAGTGCTGAATATTTGCACTATCATTAAGAACAGCTGACAAACTCACAAGGACTCCAGAGTCCTGTGTTCCTAAGTACATATCTCTGGAGTGCTTGGTCATCTACGTATCACATCAAAATTTAATTAGGTAATTTCTTCCTGTGCAAATTTTTTGCTGATTTGAGGCAGAAGTAAATAGATGTAGGCAAAAAGTATAAGATGGAGAGAATGAAATGTCCTGCACTGTAAGGAACCTGATGAAATAAGCTTTGATGTCCTTTTCAATAAAGTTAATTAAATTCTTTGCAGGATTATTATTATTATTATTATTATTATTATTATTATTATTAAAGAAGGGTTCCTAAAGGGTCCTTCGAATGACCAATACTTTAAACTTCTTAAAGGGGTTCTACTTAAAAATATTATAGGGGAACTCCGCTGTAAGGTTTTAAGTTATGGAGTTATGGAGCACATGTACAAAATTTCTCCCAGAACCCCTTCGAACTTAGATGGAAACTTTTTCCCAACAACAGCAAAGATAGTAAATTGTAACAGCAAAACAACACTTGACAGAGACTGTGACTAAAGTCAGTAATTTTTGCTAGCTGACCTTTGTCAGTTGAAGGTCAAAGAAAAGTTGTGCCCTGCTGCCCTGAACAAAATAAAAAATAACTGATTGAAAAAAAAATCATGAAAATTAACAGTTATAAGTGATTGAAAAAAAAAGCGCCCATTTTTCATGGATCATTCTGGTTCGGTGATCCAGATCAGCACCAAAAGTCAGAGCAATGTAATTCAGCCCAGAGGTATTCTTCATCTGAAATTTGGTGATGACTGGTTGAAAACCGAGAGAGAAATAGCACCCTAAAAAAAATGTCAGGATAAGAAGAATAATAAAGTAGAAAGATCCTGAGTGAGAGTAACAATTTGAGCAAGTACAAATTAATTAACTAAAATACTGGTAGTACGTAAAGTGGGTCTGTGTAGTACCATGAAAAAAAATTGTAAAAGGCACCTGTCTCCATCCATTCTCATGTCCAGTGGTCCATCCTTGCTGAGAGAAAAGCCCCTTTCAGCCATATCCATCTGCATTGATGAACAGCCAGCATCCAACAGGGCAGCATCCACACTCCTATTTCCCAAACCAAGCCCGATGAACAGGTTCTTCAATTCACTGAAACGCCCAAGAACAGGCTTGACCTGGCCCCTTTAGAGAGAAAATAACAGAATGAGGAAAAGAACTACTGAATATGTTATTTTCAATAACTTGCTAAACTCCAACCGGTGGCTTCAATAAGAGCCACAGCCCTGAAACTGTTCTATGGACCATTTTTTTTTTTTTTTTGTGGATACCCAGAATTCTGCAAGAGCTGCTGGCAAGTCATCAGTTTGCACTCTGTTGGATCTATCCCCAGCTTTTGACTCAATAAACCATGGCATTCTTACTCATCACTAAGATCCTTTAGTTTGGTGTCATGGAGGCAAAAAAAAATCCAAATCACCTCAGGCAACAACTTGGCCCACTTGTCTCACCACATCATTGGGACCAGTGAACCAACAAAACAATTTCTACCACTGATATGCTGATTACATTCAACTCTTCCTGTCCTTCCTGCCTCAGAATATCTCAGTACACCTTCATCTAGTCACGGACTGCTGAGAAACAGCATTTCAATGTCCAGTCTTCAGCTTATTTCTTTATTTTCTTACAAAAATGACCCGGTACACCAACCAATGGTTTCCAGATGAGCCACTCCCTGAGACTGTTCTGGGATCCCTTTTCAAATTCCATCTTCAGGGAGATGGAGAAAAGAATCCAAGTCATGTCAGGTAACAACTTGGCCCTCTTCACTTAATTTCACTTCACTTGGTTCACCAAATCAATAGGACCATTAACAATCAGCTTCTAAACATACAGCTTCTAAAATTGGTACAGTAGTGAAACCCAACTCTACCTGTTCTTTCCCCAGAGAACTACTCAGTCCAGGCACACATTTCAGCATGCCTCAGAGGCTTCTCAGTATGAATTAAAGTCTGTGATCACCAACTCACCCTATCAAATGCAGAGCTTACTATTCTCACCTTTCAATACAATATAACCTTACTGTGAAGCTTAGTTTGTCATCCTTGGGGAACCATCAACTAACAGATGGTGACTAGGGGACTATAAGAGGAGAAAGGCAGGTTACTGGTGCCTTAAAACTTGTTTTTGCTGTTGCTCTGGTTTCTTTTCCATTAACTGTCTCTATTCGTCATCGCTTCTCCCAGTTTGACCAGCTACTGGTGGATGATAGCCTTTAGAACCCAGCCCCCTAGAGGTTGAGAGTTCTAGGTTGGTGTTAGGAAGGCCATCCAGTTGTAAAATTCTGTTTCATTATAAAGTCATTCATGATACTTGGCAGCTCCTAAAAGGCACCCTACTAAAAGTAGATGATAAGGTTTGTGGTTTCACAAAGAAAGTAGAGGACGCAGACATGGTGGTGGGATGAGTCTGTTAGTTCTGCTGTAGAGGAAAAGAGGCGCTTGTGGAAAGCTTGGAAAGAGGGTGGCAGCAAGGAGGATTACCTTGAAGCTAAACGTGAAGTTAAAAGAGCCGTCTTCGCTGCTAAGAAGAGGGCAGAATATAGCAGATTCATGGATGTTGAGAATGGAAAGGAAAACATATTCCATACTGTAAAGCAGATGAAGAAAGAAAACAAGGACATTGTGGATGATGGCTGTATGAAAGATCATTATAAGCGCCTACTTAATGTTGAATTTTTCTGGTCTGAAGCAGACATGCCAATTGCTGAACCTGTCGCTGGCCCCCCCCATACTGACAATAACTGAGATGGTGAAAGAAGCAATGTGTAAGATGAAGCAGTGTAAAGCCTTTGGACCCTCTGGCGTCATGAGGGAAATGTTAAAGGCCTCTGCTGAAGTCAGCTATCCTCTTCTGTGCAATCTTGCAAATGCCATCACAGCTGACAGGAAAATACCAGGGGATTGGAATGAGAGTCGTATCATCAACCTGTTTAAGGACAAGTGTGATGCCATGGATAGAGGCAACTACGGGGGTCTGAAACTAACTGAACACTTCCTGTAGGTCATTGAAAGAGTTGTGGAAATGATAGTCCATGAGTTGGTGAATATAAGTGAAATGCAGTTTGTTTTGTGCCTGGTAGGGGTACGAATGGTACTATATTTATTGTGTGACAGTTGCAAGAGAAACACCTTGCTATGGAGAAGAACCTATATCTTGCCTTTGTTGATTGAGAGAAGGCTTTTGACCGTGTTCCGAGGAAAGTCCTATGGTGGGCCATGAGACATTTGGGCCTACCTGAAGAGCTAGTTTGCACAGTCCAGGCAATGTATGCTAACATGATTAGCAGAGTTTGTTTCAACAACTCTTTCAGTGACAGCTTCGGTGTCTGAGTAGGGGTCCATCAGGGTTCAGTGTTGAGCCCCTTGTTGTTTATCATCATCATACTGGAGGCTCGGTCATGAGAATTTCACACTGGATGGCCCTGGGAGCTGTTGTATGCAGATGACTTGGTTATATCATCAGAGTCGCTGGATGGACTTCTGGAAAAATTGCACATTTGGAAAGTCGGTTTGGAGTCTAAGGGCCTAAACATGGGCAAAACCAAGATTATGATATCGGGCCCCAACCTAGACTGATTGAGGGACTTGGGCATGCATCTGGGTGGTGTGTATAGGAAAGGGGTCAGCAGTAATTCCATCTACTGCAACGGCTGCGCCCACTGGATCCATAAGAGGTGCAGTAACAGCCGTAGAAGGCTGACTCCTGATCATTCCAACAGATGTAGCAGATGTCCTGCCCCACTGATGGCAGTCCCTGTGACCATATGATGGTCAGCGAACAAAGACTGGGTGTGGTGGACACTTCTTGCTCCTGAGGGGACACTCAGTGTGAGTGGTGGCTGCAAAGCTGTGACTATCAATAGAATGAGAGCTGCCTGGGGCAAGTTCAGGGAGCTCATGCCCATACTGTCCTACAAGAGCTGTCACTCAGTACCCGGTGCAGATATATAACAGCTACATCAAGGGTGCCATGCTCTTTGCCAGTGAATGTTGGCTGCTGAAGAAAACCGACATGGTACGGCTGGTGAGGAATGAACGGGCAATGTTGAGGTGGATGTGAGGCGTGAAGCCTGAGGGTGATATCAGCTCCTGTAACCTGCATGTGAGGCTGAAAATTGATGATCTTGAAACTGCTCTAAGATGTCGGCACCTATGTTGGTATAAATGAGATATCAGTTTTCCAGGTGGACAGGCACAAGAAATGGGGCAGGCCTCATAAAACATGGGGAGAGGTACTAGCTGAAGACCTGAGATTGAGTAGCCTTTCTGTTGCAGATGCCCATGATCGAATAAAGTGGAGGAGGAAACTATGTTCACATCATGCAATGTCAAACCTGCTTGCAGCAATGGAAACTGACGTGAAATGGAGGGGGAGAAAGACAGACAGAGAGACCATACCATGGTTATCTAATGCTCTTGCATAAACATATGGAAGATCTAGATTTGGAGTTTGTTTCCTTGTCCAGACACTCATCATCTTAGGACTGGACTACTGAAACTTTGTCCTGCTTGAACAAGGGAATTGCACTGATAAATCTGACAAATGGTCCAAGATACAAGTACTGGGTCTGGTTCTTCCATCAAGCAAAATGTGCACATTGTGGTCCTCATCTTAATGACTCCCAGTCCCTGAGGCTTGCTTACAGAATAACAAATGAAGCATCATCACCTTGTTCAACAACACCAATCAGATCCTGAAAGCCATTCTAAACACAACGGTCTTTATGTGAATGTTATGTATTAAGGGCCCACCACCAAGATTTCACTGAGCACACAAAAAGGTTCTTCTGTTTGTCCCTCAAGAGAAATTCTTTAATATGTCTCAGATGGTTTCCATTTGAGAAATGGTTCCGATCAGTATCTTGATTCCTATCAGAATCCCTTAAAAAATAATTTAAAAAAAAGCGTTAACGCTTTTTTTTCTAAAAGTTCCACAGTGTTGCAAAAGAATTGTCTGGCTTTTGCATATTTGCTCTGCAGGTTCTCTCACAACCTGAAATGACTGAAGACTCAGCTCTTTCAAAATTTCTTTTATATTAATGCAGAAGCACCCTCTGCACTCTCCGTCTGAGTGTGGTTGTGTTTATTTTCTATCTGTCCTAGTTTTATTCTTTGAGGTGACTGCTGACCTGAGCTCCTCACTGTTATGCATATTACACTATTATTTATGTTACTCTGAATCTCTGCACTACATTCAGGGGAAATTCTGGCCTCATGCCGCTTGCAGTCTCATGGAGTCAGGAACGGAAAGCAAACTGTGACAAGTGCACTTCTGCTGGAGTGCGGAGCTGGTTACCGAGTTGCTAAGGTCCTAGTGGGTGTTTGACTCTAAACTACAGGAGAGAGAGAGAGCGAGAGAGAGAGAGAGCAAACCAAATAAAACCAAATAATATGCATCCCACAGGGAAGGTAGCATTCCATCTGTTTATCACCTTGGAGACACCAAAAAGAGAGAGATGGGATGTGGAAAGGGATTTGCTTCTGCATCCAAGCTAATTCGGCACACGCTAACATGCGCTGAGAATCTGCATCAATGCTTGTGTGTTGCCAGAGGTTGTTTAACTTTGCAGTTGAAGTTGAAATTAAAAGGTAATACCAGCATCTTTAATCATTCAGATTGGGGTGCCACGGTGGTGTAGTGGTTAGCACTGTCATCTCACAACAAGAAGGTTCTGGGTTCGAGCCCAGTGGCTGACGAGGGCCTTTCTGTCTGGAGTTTCCATGTTCATTCTCTGTCTGCATGGGTTTCCTCCATCATCTAAAGACATGCGGTTAGGTTAACATGGGTGGCCTTGGGCTGAAGCACCCTTGCAAGGCACCTAACCCCCAACTGCTCCCTGGCAGCATAGCCGCCCGCTGCTCTGGGTATGTGTGTGCTCACTGCTTCAGAAGGGTTAAATGCAGATGATGAATTTCACTGTGTGATAAATAAAGTTGTTCTTGTTACTTTGCAATTTTCTCTGCTTGCACTTCCTTGTGAACTTCAAGCACTGGCAGGTTGACTGGAAAATATACTCAAATGACTGGTCTGAGTCTCGAAATCTAAGACATAATAAGGGCACATTGACTGCATTTTGATTTCTCCTCCTCTTTCTGTCATTCCCGCTTACTGAACTCCTGCCCGATTGATGAGCAGCCATACGTTTTTCATGTGACCTATCGTAGGTTGATGTGCAAACAAAGCATTGCACACAATTCAGCCAAGGAGGAGCAGGACGAGAACCAGTATATAAATCTAGGTAGGAATGATGTCTTACCCCAAGGCCAAAATGTTTTTAATCTGCCCATGCTCCCCATCACACACCCCATAGGGAGATCCTTTGCTTTCTCGCCCAACATTCTACCATGACACAAGGAAAGAGAGGAGAATGACAGAGGAAAAAAACCTCCTCCCTGTTCTGCATCAGCAAAAGTCCTCCTTTTCTCCCACATGTTTCATCCGGGGGCTCTACCCATCAGACCATGCAGTGCCTGCGCCTGTACGCCCACAAGCCAGCTTGAAAGATCAAGGGCAAGTCTGCACCCACAGCCAGGGCTTCCCTCGCTCCTCTCTCCCACCATTTCTCTCATTAATTTGTCAGAGAATCTATAGCGAGGCATTTTCCTGCTCGCCCACACATACTCACGAAGGGATCCACCATGGATCAGTGAGTTTGGAGAGATAGAAAACAAGTGCTTGGGCAGTCACCTCTACCCTTTTTTGGTGACAATACACAGACAATTTAAGGCCTCAGAGGTGCCAAGCTTCTCCCTGCATCTTAAGCCCCTGATTTGATAGTTTTAGCGTCTTTTTTCACCAGTTTTTCTCTCAAGTCAAGCCCCAAGTGGTCAAACAATAAGAACACCAACTAGGCTCAGACATCACTTCCAGTGACAAGGGTTATGAGATTAGCATGATACAGTTTTGAAGATGTCCACCATGGCCTGAGGTTTAAAGAAAAAGACTCACGACTCTAACCTCTATTAGTTAGATAACTTTTGGTGTCTGGGAAAATTCTCAAACAATGTGGAGTGGGTAATCACTTCAGTGTGACACAACAGAAGACAAACAGTGGTTTTCTTGAAGCTGACTAGAACTTTGAACTTTGATCATAATAGATTGAAAATGTCAGTGAGCAATGGAACCTTTACAAATGCTTCGGCTGAACGATTTATTGGAGAACGGACACATCGTGGCATGCCTTCAGACAGACCACTTCAAAAAGCTCTAACAAAAAAAAAAAAAATTGAAAGAGTTTCATTTCTTCCTACAAATTGGTAATCAGCCAAACACCTGTAGCATTCTCTCAATTAAGGCATTGATTGAGACTTTAGGTGGTTTTGATCATAGATATGTAAACGCTGAAGCTTCAGTGAACAAAGCCAGACAAGTCAGCAGTGCTGCAATGTGAAAAGAGTCAACTTTTTAAATTAAGGGTACTGTCTTGAATGGAATTTAGAGCATTATGATGTTCTCCTCAAAAACACATCTGTGGAGTATGCAAGCGTTGGCTGGGGATTTTCAACAGAAAACTGTTGACGTGGTTTTTCTAGTGTGTTTGTCATGACGTGTATTAATGACCAATAATAGCTAAGGGTAGCACGAGGCCATGTTTTTTCAAATTAGCCTTAATGTATTTATAGTTAGTTTTTTTATTTATTTATTTATTTTATTTCTGTTATGTCCTGGAATCTCTACTCTGTCATTATTATTATGATTATTTTGTGTTAGCAGCGCTTGTGCAAATTGTTACTCTCACTCACGAGCTTTCTATTTTATTATTCTTATTATCCTTCTAACGTTTTTTAGGATGCTATTTCTCCCTCGGTTTTCAACCAATTATCACCAAATTTCACATGTAAAATACCTCCGGGCTGAATTAAGTTGCTGTGACTTTTGGTGCTGATCTGGATCACCGAACCCGGAATGATTCATGAAAAATGGGCTTTTTTTCCCCGCCTCACTAAGCGTCACTCTCTATCTCTTACCATTCTGGACCTATAGTGTACGGTGACCGGATGTCCCGGTTTGTAATAGCTAGTGCAAATCACTGTGACTTGAGTCACAGTATCTATCTCGTTATTATTGCTGCTGTAATTAATACATATTCCAAGTGTTCTAAAAGTACATATTTATATTAATATTTATGATGTAATATGCAGAAATTTATGCTGTCTGTAACAAAATTAATTTTGTGAAAATTTATTCAACACAATGCATGTCACAGCAGATTTTATCCCGTATCTGTCCATTAATATTAAACTGGCTTACAGGCAAACCTGGCCCATTCCAACTGCTGGCAATGAGGACTATCTGTGCCATTAAATATAACAAAATGTACAGAATATCTATATACAGTACTAAAGCTCCATTCAGACCAAATGTTATTATTCTGTGTGTGTACAGTATGTGTATGGGAGGGGGGGGATATTCCACTGGAGATCTGTTTCAGTGCTCTGAGAGTTAAAGAGAGGGTGGGGGGTAAATAAATCACATAAAAATCAACTGCTGTTCATCTCTTCCTCATTTTACCCATGGAAGGAAACTTCAATGATATGCCCTGCGACTGGCTGATCAATAACTGAGGAAAAAAAACCAATAACAGTGATTAAATTGGGAGAAAAAGAGCATCCCCAGGCTGACGTCCTGTCCCACCACCTTGCATCTTTCTCGAAGCTTTCTCTCATAAACACAAAGCAGTTAAGACTACACATTCACACCAATGTTTAAAACAGCATTAAAAAAGGAAATGCTTTGCATTTGTTGCACGACTCAATTACATGTAGTTTTTCCCAAATCAAACAAATAAACTACAATTTATTTAAGTGATAAATTCAATAAATAATTCATTAGTTATTAAATTCAAATGTAATTTAAAAAAAAAGCCAGTACAGTGTTACATGACAGTTATTTGAAAGCAAACAAGTTTGTTCTGCTTGACTGAAGATGACGGTGTCGAAACGTCTGAAGACACTGACGCAGCTTGTCGTGACACACACTGTCATGGCTGTTAAAGCCCGGTGTTTATGACACATCTATGCAGGCGTTATGTCAAATGATGAGATATTGTTTGAGATATTTCACAAAAGGCTTGATGTAATTAATCTGACAATGTGAGAGGCCACTGGAACATTCACATGCACACACACACACCTATATACGCACTGTCCCCCTTACATATGATCACAGTCAGCATTCATAAAATCAATCATTTCTCAGCGTAATAGTGACCATGGCAACATGTGATTTCATATTGTTATATTTCTTAAATTGTTAGTTCAGTTTTGCTGTCATTAAATCACAACACACACACACACACACACATATTATACATATCATGCACGAAGAGGCTCCAGTTGAAAGTACGGATTCTCTGAGGTGACTGGCATAGTACCATTTTCTGAGGAGCTGCAGTACTATGCCAGTCACCAAAGAGAATCCATAATCACCGGAGCCTCTCAGTGCATGGTATATTTGATTTATTTCCCTCATCAAAAACATTCCAAACGAAGTGTTAAGACTGAATCTCGGCATCAACACACTGGAGGCAGCCATGTTTGTTGTTTACGCTGGCGCAACCTTCATCCTGCACATGTGCAATGTACCATGCTATCGCCTGCCTCGCAAGGCATGATCATGACACGTACATCTACACACACACACAAATGCTCGCAGAGCCACAGCTGCGACTCGAGTTGGCCGTATAGCTTGAAATTGTGACATCAGTTCATTGTATATCCAGGATATATCATGACTGACTCACACCATATCCATTTTTTATTTTTCATGTCATGAGATACATTGCTTAATCAATGGTGGAACTATTTTGTGTCACGCAAGCCATCCCTAGTAAAGCTTAGTCAAAACTTTCAACCTGTAATCCATGATTTCCTGATTAACTGGGGAACAAATATGAGGTGACACAGAAGCCAGATTCCCTTAGTCATCCATCAGCATGGGAAAGATAAGAGAACACAAACCAAATGAGGGGGAAGT
>JAODLJ010000020.1:26547781-26563426 GCA_027576115.1 Cathorops melanopus
AGCTGGGATAGGCTCCAGCTTGCCTGCGACCCTGTAGAACAGGATAAAGCAGCTACAGATAATGAGATGAGATGAGACTTCTACATTATCGAGCCAGTACAAAAATATTTTCGAGTCCAAATGTTTGTTTTCCAGCACAAAATTAAACGTTACAGGGGGGAAAAATGCTTGTATCTGAGCAGCATATTACATAAAAGATCACTTTTCAGATTCAAAAAGAAAACAGAATGAAGGCTACTGGGTTTTGGTGCAAAATGAAGAAGAAAGTGCGACAGTCAAAGTGTCTGTAAGATGCTCAGTAAAATCTACTGTGCTCATTGTACCTGAGACGACTTTATCTTTTTTCTTCTTCTTTTTTTTTTTTTTTTATTTAGCAAAGGGTCGTCTCACACCAATTATTGACTTTGTTTCATTTATTATGGCTCCTGCTATTTATAGTTTTTTTTAAATGTTGAAACAGTTAATTTCATTATTTTTAAGCCATTTTTGGTCTACAGCATTTCTTTACATGTGCCTAAGACTTTTGCACGGTGCTGTAGTATGATCTAATACGTAACTCTGATATCACACACACGCACACATGTCATTACCGCTCTAGCTTGTCCCCAAAGGCCTCCGTTCCAGTGCAGACTCACACTAAACCACAACCCCACCTACAGAAATGAATCATGATTTTAATACAGTTTTTTTTTTCTTTTTGTGCAGTCCTCCATGCTGTCTTGGGTAACAATGCCCTTCCAGCCTGAGAAAGATCTGGTTTGAATAACTCAGCTGTTCCTTTTCCTCCGGCTCTTTGATATGGGCCTGTATAGCCCTGCAGATGAACGCCGACAGTGCGTATACACACGCAAACACACACAGGACCTCTTCTTTCCTCCTGTTGGTAGTTAAACTGAAATACTGGATAATATAACATGTCATCTATTGAGCCAGAGAACAATGGCAGAGCTGCGAGTTGCCTCATGGCAAATCTTTCCACTTTTCTGTCACAATAGCTGGAGACGCAAGTGAATTCACTGTTTCCTGGCCCGGTCATGACTGTTTTCCCTACAGCAATGTGTGCGTTTACAGATGGAAGAGCTTGGTAGCTTTTAGCGTAAATTATGGTTCACAGCTAGCAGGTGCCAGGTAAGGTTACGGCTTAGAGACTGACAGGAGCAGGCTGAGAGAATGATTCACAAAAATGAAGAAGAAACACTTGAGGCATAAAAGGGATCCATCCATCTGTTTTTGTCCTCTGTTTTCATCTTTATTTTGAATGGGAATGTGTCAATTACTCTTCGGCACGTCTGCTACTATATATACTGTAGATTTCTCAAAAAATCTAGGATGCCTGTGAAGCTCCAGGGGTCAACAGAGTTTATTATTATTATTATTATTATTATAGCCAGTAGTGCTCAACAGTCTGAGATAGCTAGATTTAGCTATCTAACACCACACATATTTTGCTGTTGAGTATGTTTAGCATAAGGGCAGCGTGCAGTGAGAGTTCTGGAGTGTATTGGGAGCAGACAGCAGTGACAGGAGTGTGTCTATACAGGTTTTTAAAACAGAAAGCAGACGGGCTGTCTCAGAATTGCTCCAGGCCCAGGTTACTCCTCTTCCCTACACTGATAAACAAGATTTCTAGCATTTACTAGAAAGGCTGTTATGTTTTGCCAGTAAACATCAGCAACAACTGCCTACATTTACACAACGAGGCAGTGTGACTGACAGCAGACATCCAGCAGACGTTTGCCTGTAGTTCAGTAATAAACACAGAAAAACCCATCTCATTTACATAGACCAAACCAGCACCGTGGCTAAACCTCTCAGTGTCCAAATGTCATTGAAAAGCTGCATTTCCTTCATGTGCGATCAGGCACAGCTTTCCTATAAGACTCGGACATTTGAAACTAATTAATTTGTCATTTTTGGAGTGCTGGAATTCATTATCTCCTGCACTCACTGCTCACTGTCTCAAAGAGCACTCAGTCTAGTGATTATATCTTGCTCTGAAATGCTCAAAATTAGACTCCCTCCCCCTCAAGATCCTGAAGCTTGTGGCCAGAAAAGTGCACAAAACATGAGGCTGAGACGACATCTATCCTCACCTGCTTTCATAATTTTATTTTATTTTTTTGTCTGTGTTCTGACATTAAAAAAACACGGCGGATATTGAGTCAGACTTGAGCATGTACAGGAAACTTTATAAGCCGTTTGATAAAGGTGGATTTTATGTGGGTGTTTTATTATGCTGATATCAGATAGGGCGAATATGGATCGTGTCTGAACATAGCCTTGATCGTGATTCCAGAGCTGACAAAAAATATAAAAGCATTCTAGTTGAGTTTGCAGCCTTGTTTGATTCAGTTTGCTTCATTATTGTGAGATTATAGTGTTTCTTTATTCACCCTCCGATTCTAAACAGTTGCTAAATGATGAGGCTCTCGGCCACGTGGCATAAAGAAAACGCCGTCCTGCTTGAGTTGACCCATCATGCTGCACTGTTAACTCGGGTCACATCAGCAAGTACACTACAGCTTTTGGAAAGATGTACTTGCGCTCTCGTTCTGTCTGCTTTTCTCCCCACTGAAATGAATCGAGTTTCGGAATCAAAGTCTTCCTGCTCAGTCATGCTTCATCGGAGAGCCGCCAAACTTAATATGACACCCAGTACATACATGAAATCACCTATGACCTGCACTTATCTTTTTCTTGCATCCATTTTTCTCCCATTGGCAGCAACGCCATTTTGGCCCCATAGGAATGCACTGGCCATCAGAAGTCGAGCTGTCTATCCATCCATCCATCCATCCATCCATCCATCCATCCATCGTGAACCGCACTCATCTTTTTTGTGTTGCTGCACAGCAATCACACTCTCATTTTCTTCAGGAAATGCACTGGTGTAGTTCTACATGATATTGATTGTTTTGTTGGAAGTGGAGTTGCTACTCTACTATCATCACCTAAACCATAATCCATGTACTCAGCTTGCGGATTATGGGTTTATTTATTATTGAATTATTTATTAAATTTCATTAATTTTCACTCTTCACCTCTCACCGAAGCCATGCATTTGGGTTATTTCACTGCTCAGGTGAAGAGCATTTTCCCTCATGGGTAACTATTTTTGTTACTTCTGTCCTGAGTAATTTGGGAAAATGCTTCATTGATGGTCTTTAAGGTGGTTTTTATAGCCGTGTTTGTGAGTGATTACTTTTACATGGGGAGTTGGGGTAATGTAATAAATACCAGTGTAGTTTAGTCCTGTCTGGATTCTTCTTACCACTAATTGTTTAACTAAACCCAAACAGTATTTGGCATGATCACCCCGCATCAGTTTTCTCACATAAAGTTTTGTAAGGAAAATGGCCGGTAGGTTTTTTTTCAAAGCGTCTTGGTGAATCTGCTACAGATCTTTAGCAGTCACACAGGAAAGTCCTGTCTGCCATCTGAGGTCTGAGGAATCATTTGAGACAGGCATTTGTGTGTCATACCTGATGTGCATAAAGCTGAAAAGATTAATTCTGTCAAGTTGTCGCTCGCTGCTGTCGCTGAAATCACAGCTTTGTATCTTGCACCTGCTCTTTACTAACATTAGCTAAGTTAGCTAGCTGACTAGTGCTGCCTCTATCATGTCATCCTATGGAGGACTTTCATGTGACATCATCGCAACTGCGGATTTGTTTACGTGGCCATGTGCCAGCAACCGGCACAAGTGTACACGAGTGATTTGTACGCCAAATTCAGCAAACATCTACAGATAAACTTGTAGAAGTTACGTTTAAAGAACAATTCCAGAGACCTGTAGTGCTTTTGGATGTAATAACAGACGTGGAGATAAGCTTCGTTTAACTTTTCACTGCTTCCTGGCAAACCCAGAAAGATGAGAAAAATGGCAAGCTACAGTTAGACTGGATGCTAAAAACATTCCCGTGTGTGTGGAGAACGTTTTATATCAGGTTAGTGTGAAAGCGCTGTGCAACGTTAAAAATGTAGATCTGGATGTGGGCTTTGGACGCATTATATTTTAATGCTTGGCGAGAATAGCAGCATGTTTGTTATGTACTGATAATGTAGACTTGGCTAAACACCATAAAATATGCTGAGTCTCAGCCCTGGCTTGTTTATGACTATTATAAGTCCACGTTTGAGCTTGCCTTTGTCATAATAAGGTATTTTTCTTTATTGGGAATTTCCCATAACATTCTGGCACAAAACCTGCCTCGAAATATTCGTAGTCATCTGTACTTTTGTAAGCCTTTAGCACCTCTGGTGTATTTAGAAGTCCCAAATGCTAAATAGTTCAGGATGCCGTAGTGTCCCAAATCCAGTAGCTGGTTTGCCAAACACTTTTCAAATGGAATAACTACATTTGTGGGTAAATTAAGAAGAAGAAGACTTTATTTTTGTCACATGTAAACTCCAGCACAATGAAATTCCTCCTCTGTATTTAATTCATCTGAAGCAGTGAACAAGTGTGCACGTGCACACACACAGAGAGAGAGAGAGCAGTGTGCAGAATAAATAATAAATAAATACATTTGTGGGTAAATTATATGGCTCTGTGATGCCTGCATGTTTCAGCTTTTCAATGTGATGCGATCTGCTGGTATAAAATACATTTTTAATCATTTCAGAGAGATTGTACTGACTGCAGTCGTCTTGATTTTCATTATTAACTGTCGCGGCTGTTTCTTTGTTTGCCCGGCAATATGGCACAAACAAAAATCTGTGACATCAGTGAAAGTCCTCTATAGTCTCTGACGTGATTGGCCCAAAGCTGTGGAGGTTAGAAAGAAGCACAACTTTATTCATCACACACTTGTGAAATTCCTCTCTGCATTTAACCCATATGAAGCAGTGAACACACACATGCACACACATGTGAGCAATAAGCACACACACATACCCAGAGCAGTGGGCAGCCATGCTAACAGTGCCCAGGGAGCAGTTGGAAGTTAGGTACCTCACTCAAGGGCACCTCAACCCAAGGCTGTCCCATATTAACCTAAAAGCACTCTACAAATAAACTGAGTTGACTTTCACCAGTGATCCAGTCAAAACCAAAATTTATCTTTGAAACGTCTTCCAAGAAACATTTTCTAGAAGTGAAAAAGAATATGGAGACTTGGCTGTACTTAGGCCCTGAGCCACTATGAAACTTGAGCAATTCCCATCCCAGACCTAAAAATGCAAAATGACACTTTATGAGTTGCAACTTCTCTCTAGGTGGCCCTCCTCCATTTCAAGGGGTTCCATGTGCAGTAGAAATATTAAAATGTCTACAAAATTCATTGTACTTCCTTTCCTAATGGTGAAAATGAAAACCAATGGTAGGCGAGCATTCCAGAAAATATAGAGTCCAGTTTAGGACTAGAAAGTATTCTGAATCTTTTATTAGGACTGAGATTACTGTTAATGCAATGATGCTGACTTAGGGCTCAATCTCAGTGCAGCTGTTTCCAGCAGTCTGTCAGTTGGCAATTCCTTACTGGGACATAAAATTTATTAGAAACTTTTATGTAACATGTAGCTGCTTAGTCTTATATAAGTACCTACAATACCCAGGATAATCTCATAGAAGGATATCTTGATATGATTTATTGCACACCTTAAGCCCCAGGCATGACACATTTCAGACTGGCAAGTAACTGTGTCAGATATGTGCCATATAATCTAAATTAATGTGGTTTACATGATGGTAATTGACTTGACAGGGTCTCCAACAACTCATATAACAAATTTCACTTGAGCAATAAACCATTAGAACAACCTTACAATGGTGACAGAGATTTAACCAAGGCAACATGGCAAGGGAAATTCGACAAGGATTTGAACACCTTCAAACCCCATTATGTAAGAATTTGTATTTTTTGCTCTCAAGCTCCCCCTACAGGTGTGGGGTGTAATTCACATTTACATCACTGTTGTAAGTACAAGTCATGCTTTGAGCTGCTCTCATGGAGAGCTATGCATGTGTTTGTTTACAAGCTGAAGACAGTTGAATTCTAACACTGGCAGAAACCAAAGAACCATGTTGGCTGACAAGGTAGAGTAATATTACAGGATTGTATACAAATATGGCTGCATTGTTTTATTTGTTGTGGCATTATAGATGAACACTAACATCACAAAAAGAACAACATAATTTTAGTTGTGCTGAAATACTGTGTGTGCACTAATCTGGAACAGGTGCATATTAATTAGGATATGGTGTTGCATGTGGACATGAAACAGTGATTTTTCTTTTTTTTTTTAAATAACACTGACTCATTGTCATGAAAGGTAGGGGGCACAAACTTAATTATATGCAAAAGTTCATAGTAAAAGAGTTCATTATAGTGGGGTTGCAGTGTATTATAATATCACCTCAAGATGTAGCTAACAGCTAAACTTCTGTTGAAATGATCTGACTTGACAAAGCTTGTGAGTGGACAACTTTGGTAACACAGCCAAATATCAAGCAAGTGCAACAACACAACACATAGGAAGGCAACTAATGTAATATTATTTACTAGTTCAACAGAAAGAAGCCCAGATTGGTGTCTCTTTGTAACACTTCCAAGGTAGATTGGGACACTGAAGGATAGCAACAAGCCATTGTCGCAACATGGGTGTGGTCGAGGGTCAGCTGGAAATGACAAGGAGTCAGGTGAACCAGCAGGTAACATGATGAGTGATACCTATGATTGATTACTGGCTGCCTACTAATGTGTGTATATATGTCTTTCACTGGCTAGTAACCAGAGAGAGAAGGCTGAGTTACCAAGCTCTGTGTGTGTGTGTGTGTGAGAGAGAGAGAGAGCGCGAGTAGCAAGATCATTGAAAAGTGAAATTAAATGCAGAAAATAAAAACCCACCTGTTCTGTGGCACTTGTCTCCCCATTCCTCATTGCCCAAACATTAAGAGTTGCTGCACTGGTACCAAAATCCAGGAGTGAGGAATGAATGCCACCATGGGATCCAAATCAGTCAAAGAGCTCCTCCAGACACTTGTCAGCAACCTCTAGCAGCAGCAAAAAGACCTCATCGTGCTGTCCGTAGACCAGGGGCAACACTTTTGGGCTCTGTTTGAAGCCCAGGTGGAGAACTGGCAGGTGATCTGGGGCCTGGTCCAGTCAATAGATACTCTGGCAGTCACCCCTGCAGCCAGCATTCCCATCCAGCAAAATGGGCCCGCAGGACAACACAGAAGCCTTCGTTGAGCTGTTCAAGAATGTAATGGAGGTGAGCTCATGGGCAACGTTACAGTGGGTGGCTCGTCTATTGCTACTCTTGCCAGGGGAAACCCAGCTTATGACTCAGCAGCTTCCTGTTGCCAGCATACTGGAGTACCTGGGCTTGAAGTGGGCTATGCCACAGCAGGTTGGCCACATACAAGAAGAACATTGCCAGCACTTCTGCATGCTGGCATACAGCAAAGTTGGCTGCATGTTTGCTATCATGCAATGGCTTCAAGTTGTCTGTCAACAGTGGTTGCTGACTAGTGCATGTGATGCCGAGGACATCATTGATTGAGTAGCACCGGAGCAGTTTGTTGCACAACTGCCAAGCAAGACATCAATGTGGATCCAGCATCACCATGCAGTGTCATTGGAGGAGGTGGTCTGGCTGGCAGAGGATAACCTGATGGCATTTCTGGGAGCAGGTGCTCCTGCAGCTTCTCTTCTCTCTCTCTTCCCCTCCTTCTCCTCACCCTTCTCCTACCCCAGCCCTGCAGAAACAGGGGCCAATTCCCCCAAAACCTGCTCCCCAAACTCATGTATTTCCTCATGTCTCCTCACTCCCTTCTCCTTCTGTGTCTATACTGCCACTAACCCTCTCTCTCACTCCACAGATAGACCCATTTGTGCCCACCAAAATTGGGAGTGTAATACTCTGATAAATATCAGTAGTATTTATTTATTTATTTTTTTATTGAGGATGGAATGCTGAATTGTGGTGAAGTGTATAATTGTTTGGTGTAAATGGGATGTTAAAATCCATAATTAATTTGTTTGAAATGGGTCCCTTTAAGGAAAGTTGAGGAGTAATTCTTGCTACGTGAGGCGTGAGTTCATGACCTTTTGAGTTGATATGCTTCCGGGTGGAGAGAAAAGGAAGGGAGGAGAGGGAACAACGTGGAAATGGCACTGAGCGGGTAGCAGTGGACCGTGTGTGTGTTGGACAATGAGTTAAGAGTGCGTGAGTCAGATTCTTCGCCTTAGTTAAGGATCTTGTGTTTGGTGGATGCGAAGCAGGTCCGTCATCGCTGGCTAGCAGGAGCTAGGCTAGCGGCATGATCTTCGTTGAGGGCGGACATCACCTGCACAGATAGGAGGACGCTTCGCTGTTGTGACTCCTCACCTACGGTCTGGTTCTGCTGACTTCACGGATACGGGAGGTACTTTTAAAAAAGGTTTCCATCATGAGCTCCAGTTAAAGCGCGCCAACGAACTAAACTAAGAATTCACTCAAAGTTAGACAGTTTGAGGGAAAAACCTATCACTATCTGGGTTTCTATATTTTTTTTATTTCTCTCTCTTTTCCATAACGAAAGGTGACTGTGTTTTCTTGTGTATATCTTTTTAATATAGTTTATAAAATTGATGTTCTGTGTTTGTATTATTGAGTTGTTTTATCATTGAAATATTACATTCTGCCCTACCTGAGCATTTACAGGTTAAAGTGTATTCACCATAGTCTCTACACAGATATTAGTGAAAGTGAGAATCATACATTACCCTAGACAGTTGTCACTATTTGAAATGTTTCTTTTACCATAAGATATTGAATGAGGGTTAAGGCTTTGTCTTGGCACATAAGGTGAATTTTTATTACATGAGCCGGTGGTAAAGGGGTTACAGGAGCAAGTGTGGGCAGGTCTGTCAGAGCAGTGGGAAGGCTGGGATTTCCTGAAATCAGCACTTCTGCAAAGAGGCAGGGATTCTGATTCACATTCCTGACACACCACAGGCTTCTCCCGATTGAGCAGGAACATACCTGCTGTGATGTGAGTATTCAAGGGTGTACACATCAGACTTTCAAAAGAATTGGTATGGATTTTGTCCGGTCATTAGCTTGATCTGCATGAGGGTATCACTTTGCGTTAGTCATAACAGATTGTCCAATGCAATATCCAGAAACAGTGTCTCTTCTCAGTATCCCTGCATGTAGGGTTGCAGAAGCACTCTTTCACATTATCTCCTGAGTCAGGATTCCAAAAGAAACCCTGACTGACCAAGGCACTATTTTCATGTCGCATACACTACACAAACTGTACAAATTATTGGGGATTAAATCAATTCATACCAGTGTTTACCATTTATAAACAGATGGACTGGTTGAACAATTTAATGAAATGCTTAAAAACATGATTTGTAAGTTCCTTCACGGGGATGCTAGAAATTGGGATAGGTGGCTAGGCCCTCTCTTCACAGTGAAAAAGGTCTCACAAGCCTGCACAAGGTTTTCCCCATTTGAATTGCTGTAAGATTTCATTAGAGAAAAATGAGAGGCGGGACCTTCTCAAAGAAAATTGAAATTCAGTATGTTCTTGACCTGAGAGCAAAACTCCACACACTGAGTCACATAACCCAGGAAAATTTGCACCAGGCACAAGAATGTCAATCCTGCCTATACAACAGAGGGACACAGTGAAGGAAATTTGCAACAGGAGATAAAGTGCTCATTTTACTGCCCACATGAAGGTCAGAATTACTCATCAAGTGGCAAGGGCCCTTTGAGGTCACATGGCAAATTGGAGAAGTTGACTATGAGGTCTGGTGGATGGATGGGGCAATGCATGTCAAATCTCCCACCTCAGTCTCCTGAAACTATTGAGAGGGGGTTCCTGTGACTATGGCAATGGTAGTTCCTGAGAGGGTGGAGATGGGACCGGAGATAAGCCCAAAAAGTGCAGCCGAATTCACCCTGATCCCCTGTGGAGACTACCGGTACCTCTCACTGTCCCAGAGAGCACAGATCATAGGAGGAAATTTGCTATGTGTTTTTGCCCCTTCCTGGTCACAGTAACCTGATAGAGCACTACATACAGACTCCTCCAGGGGTGGTGGTGCAGGCACCCATATCTGCTCCCCGAACACAAGAAAAATGTGGTTCATGATGAACAAGTCAATACTCAACTTTGGGGTAATTGAAAAGTCACACAGCAACTGGCATAGTCCAGTGTTCTTAGTTCCCAAAACCAATGGGACAGACCAAATCTCTATGGACTATGACTGAAGTCAATGCAGTGTCTTAATTTGACACACATCTGATGCCTCACATTGATGAACTGCTTGAACAGTTTAGTGTGGCTCACTTTCATTTGACGCTGGATATAACAAAGGAATTTTGGTAGATCCCCTTGACTTCATTGTCCTGGGAAAAAATGGCCTTTTCCACTCTGTCTGGTTTACACCAATTTTTCACTCTTCCGTCTGGGTTGTTTGGGGTCCCAGCAATGTTTCCATGTCTTATGGACAGAATCCTCCATCCCCATAGCGCATATGCTCCTGTCTATTTAGATGGCCTCATTATCTATAGTCATAACTGGCTGCAGGATTTACAACTTTTGAGGACGATCCTGAGATCACTGATGCGCATGGGACTCATGGCAAACACAAAAGTGTGCATTTGGGTGGGTGAAAGTATGGTATCTGGGCTTTCACTTGAGATATGGGCAGGTGCGTCCCCAAGTCAATAAGACTGTAGCAATTGCAGCCTGCCCAAGACCGAAGACCAAAAAGGGGCAAGGCAGTTCCTGGGGCTAATTGGCTATTATAAGCAGTTCATGCCTAATTTTTCAGACATCACCAGTCCACTGACTGACCTCACTAAAGAGGGGACACCAAATAGTCCAGTGAGTAGAGCCATGTGAATAGGCTTTTGCTCAGTTTAAAGCAGTTTTATGTGGGGGTCCGCTGTTGCATTCTCCTGACTTTTCTCTCCCTTTTGTTTTATAGACCAATGTGTTGGACAGAGGGCTAGTGGCAGTTTTGTACCAGGTGGTGGAGGGAGAGAAGCACCTGATGCTGTGTGCCATCCACAAGCTCTCAATGCAAGAGTCCAAGTACAGCATCATCGAGAAGGAGTGACTGGCCATCACATGGGTGGTCCTCACTCTCTGGTACTACCTGCTAGGATGCCCTTTCCTCCTCTGTTCTGACCATACCCCACTCTAGTGGCAGTGACATCACCATATGAAGGATGCAAACACTTGGTTCACTATTTTTAGTATGTAGCTCTTCAGACCTTTTAAATTTGAGGTTGTCCACAGGCCTGGGGTACAGATGGTGGTGACAGATTACCTCTTCTGACAGGAAGGGGAGTCAGCTTCAGGCCAGATAGCTCCCTGGTCTGAGTCGGGTGTTGGGGGTATGTGGCGGCATGGTTGAGTGTTGGCTGTGAATGGTGAGGAGTCAGGTGAACTAGCAGGTAACGTGATGAGTGACACCTGTAACTGACTACTGGCTGCCTACTAATGTGTATCTTTTGTGCCTTTCAGTGGTCAGAAACCAGTGTAAAGTAAACTTTTTGGTTTAAATGAGAAGTGTTATGTTTGAAGAAAGGAAAACACTGCATTTCAGCGACATACTGTTTTATTTTCCTTTTCTCTGAGTGTTGCCTCTTCAAGGACAAACAACAGAACATTCTGCACTGAAACATTTTTCATCTTATGTTCCTTACGTGTGTAGCAGATGTACGTAGCAGATGTGCGTACAAGCTAGTGATTAGATGAAATCCAATCAGCTTTACACCTGATCACGCTCCCGGCAATAGATGTAATGTCTCCTTTTTATCTAGTAAAGAGTATATATCTATAAAGAGTATATAAGAGTACATAAAGAGGGTGTGGCGAACCCTCATCACTTGTCCGTTTCTGCAATAAACTTTCTTTCTCTTGCAAAAGGACGAGACTGGTGTTGGTGTTTTTTGTCATTTTTCCACGACAAATCTTGGCATCCTTTGGGTGGGCTACATGGATTCTGTGGCCTTCTGGGCAGCAAGTGGACCAGAGGATGTTCGTGGAGAAACACAACATCCATCCTAAAACCTCGCATTCTTCAGAGAGGAGGTGGTGCACTCTTTGCTCCCCAGAGGCGGGAAACGCTGCAGTCCACCATTAAATAAGTAGGAACCACTAATTCTGTTTGACCTTATTTAAAGTTTACAAAATTAAAGGAGTGTTGAAATTAATGATCAGTGAAGTTTAATGTCTGTGTCATGGCAAAGATATATCAGTGAGAAGTCAATGATCTAGAAACTGGGTTTCTAAGATAAGAAGTTCTGGGAACTTCAACCTCCGCGATGGCCGAGGATTAAAAGTTTCCCTTAGTTCTTGAGAAAAACTAAGGATTTCTACCAGCGGGTATATCTTATGGAACTACAGAAAGTTTGTTAAACTAACAAAAGCAAGTTGGTTGAATGGCATAACTTGTGATGGATAGTTGCCAACAAAAGACGGATCCGCTATTGACTCCCAGTCATTGAACGATCGCCCATGTCATGTTAAATTGTTCCGACATAGATAATAAGAACACCAGGCTCGTCCTATGTACACCGCTGTGCTATCGGAGAGTATCTTTGTCTACTCTCTCTTCGCTTTCTTCTCACACACAATTGCAAGGCGCTGTGTGTGAGAGAGAGATCTCGTGTGTGCGCGCGCGCACGAACGAGAGAGAGAGACCTCATGTGTGTATTTCTATTTTTAACGCAGTGTGGGTGAAGCAAGTTTTATATACCGTGAATGAAAGTTTTATTTCATTATTCTACACATACAGTTGAGTTAAGTAATTTGAAGTAAAATGGGTATAACGGCACTCCGTTAGCACTTCCTTGTTTACTGTACCACTTCTCGAGTCAGTCGAAAAATACTCTTTTTCCACGCGAGCGACGAGACGTGACAACTTCCCTTGTCTTTCCAAAATGTTTATTTAAAAATAACAAGGTATATCACAAGGTCTGGCGCACGGTCAAAAGACTGTGTTGCTTCCACCCTGTTCTGACTCGAAACTGAATATATACACAGTCAGTTACCATAGTTACCACTATAGTGACGTCACATCATAAGATTCAGAACATGGAACTCTTTTCTATTTTCTTTTTTCCATGTTCTAAACTCTTTTCTATGTTCTTTTTTCTATGTTCTAAACTCTTTGTGTTCTTTTTCTATGTTCCTAAATTATCATCATTAATTTTTAACTGTTTTTAACTTGAATTATTATTGCCTAACTGGCCCCTACAATGGGTTTGTGCCATAACAAAGGCACCGAAGACAACACAGCACATGATAAGGCACTCTGGTTGTTCATATGATAGTCCTAACATAACATTCATGAGGAGTTAACTATGGGGAAGACAATCTAGCACAGTTTGATATCTGGGTAAAAGAATGTGGGTTTACTGAAAAGGGAAGTTTTAGTATGAGGCAGTTGAAAGGCTTAAGAAAGGCTTTAGATAAGAAAGAGGAGGATGAATTAGACAAAAAAAAAAAAGAATGGGGCATTTTTAGCAAACTGGAAAGCATTTGGAGAGTGGCAGAGTGAGCCACATCATAGAGAAAAACGACAGGCAGGACCTTTATCTGTTTCTCAGTGTTTTAAGTTGCAGGCTGATCCTGACCTCAACTCCACCCCACTGAGACGACGACTACCACAGCCGGATGAGAATGACCCAACACTTGTTACAACACCACCAGTAGCAGAGGGAGGAGCCCCAGTCCTCACGTCATCTACACCTAGCACACCTCCCCCGCAGGCCCCAGTGCAGCGCCCACTCTACCCAGACCTGGCAGAGGACACAGGTCCACCACCCAGATATGAGGACCGCCCCACGACACCTCATCAGAGTGAGCCATCACCACTGATGACAAGGAAACAGAGAAAAGCTAAAGAGCACACAGCAGGCTCACATCCAGAGGATGATGGCGACGAGGCGTTGAACATGCCGATGGCAGAAGTGGCAGGGACAGATGGGCCTATGCTGGTTCACCGCCCATGGACTCTGGCAGATATCAAAGAAAGCATGACACACCTCCCTAATGTGTGTGAAGTGGGAGAAAGGAAGCTTGGGGAAGAGCTGTTAATCTTTTGCAGAGTATTCAGACCTACCACACAGGAACTGAGACTTATGGCCAAGATGGGCCTAGACTGGGGACTTGGTACAGGAAGAGGCAAAGGAAGAGAGTCAACAGATCTGATCTGGTGTGTTACAACTGTGGGAAGATAGGACACCTTGCGAGAGTGTGTATGGCAAACCTGACTGATGGGAGGGGGAGAGGGACAGAGAGGCGGCTGAGAACAGAGGAGGTAGCAACACAAAACCAAATCAGGTAGTTCACATTATACAGGAACATACACCCCAGCCTAATCGCACAGACATTAGACAGCTACATGACCTCCAAATGCAGCAAGGTGATGAAAATTTATCTTTCCTTAAACATTCAGCCTTCCCATCTACCAAGCTTCTATGCATACCATTGACAATACAGGGAAAGAAGTTTAATTTCCTGGTAGATTCAGGAGCTACCCATTCAGTCATTAAACAGGGAGAATTGCATTTACCATTTAAACTAAGTTCTCGATCAATTTGCACAATGAGGGCAACAGGCCATTCAGTTATAGAAAAGTTCTCAAAACCTGTGTCATGTCAGGATGAAGATGGACAGGAGGTAGAGCACTCATTCCTGATGATCTCTTCCTGCCCAGTTAATCTACTCAGGCAAGATTTAATGTGCAAGTTTGGCTTGGTTCTTACATCATCTCCAGAGGGCATTACAGTGACAAATACCACTTTGATATGTGTTTTACATGAACAAAAGCTCCCCGTTTATGTATATGAGTGGAAGTTCTGTCCAGACACTTTAACTAATGTAACTCAATACCTTGTGCAGCAAGCACATGACAGTTGTAGCACATGATGTTCACTATATGGAGCATATGGACCTTCACTGCACGGCCCATGTGCATAATGGAAAGGATGCTGCATATGAGAGAGTACGGCTTAAAAAGACACCTGCGAGCGAGAACGATTGGGTTAGTACAAGGGATCCTTCTGTAATTTTATAATCCAGAAAAGGATGTCTAAACAATCTCTCTCCAAGCTAGTACATGTACAGTGCAGCATAGAGCTCTCCACACGCTCAGTGGGGGCTTTTGTAAGCATTCCAGGAGACGTCTCCCCAGTCCAAGCCCATCCTAGGCTGGTAGAGATTCCACCAGAGCTCTGGGCCACAGGTAAACACGATGTGGGTTTAATGAAGCATGCTGAACCAGTTGTGATAAATCCCAAGTCAGATTTTAGACCTAGTCAGACACAATACCCACTAAATCCAGAGGCCATAGAAAGCATTAGGGCCTGCCTTCGAGTCTCTTGCAAGCAGGAGTAAGTGTCCCTGCACTCATCAGTGCGCAGTCCTACATTTCCTGTAAAGAAAGTCAGAAAACCTCCCCAACCTAATGAGTGGCGTTTTGTACAAGACTTACAAGCAGTGAACACAGCTTTCAAACAGCGTGCACCAGATGTTCCGAACCCCTACATCATTCGAGGTCAAGTGCCACCTGATAGTAGATGGTTTTCAGTAGTGGACCTAGCAAATGCATTCTTCAGCATTCCAGTACACAAAGACAGTCAATACTGGTTTGCATTTACATTTGATGGCAAGCCTTACACCTT
>JAODLJ010000020.1:26731110-26743681 GCA_027576115.1 Cathorops melanopus
AGAGGGAGAGAGAAGGAGGGAGAGAGAGAGAGGGAGGAAGGAGGAGGAGGGAAGGAGAGAGAGAGAGGGAGAGAGGAAGGAGAGAGAGAGAGAGGGAGGAAGGAGGAGGAGGGAAGGAGAGAGAGAGGAAGAGAGAGAGAGGGAGGGAGGGGTGGGAACGTTTACTGGTTGAATCCCAATTATCCTCAGTGTTTGACAAATAGTGCACTAGATAGTGTACAGGTAGTTAATAATTCACCCGGACTGAGTGAGTGAGCTCTCTCTCTCTCTCTCTCTCACACACACACACACTCACACACACTGCCACTACAAACACAAGCAGGACTCGGAGACTATCAAGGTGAGCTGACGCCGGAAAATGGTTTCTTATCTGCGACCACTTCCTCCGCTCATAACAGACCAATCATATTGGGTTACATAAGGTGTTATGCCTTTCGGCTCCGCCCTCACCTTTCGGAACCAGCCAATCAGAGCTCTCTCCTGGGAGATTGACTTCGAGTGAGAAGGCCGAGCCAAAGGCAGGTAACTAAAAAAAAAGGTGTAGTGAGAAAAGGCTGGAGGGCTGGTTATGGGGTTAGCGTGAGAGAAGCTAAAAATCCTGTCCACCCTTCTTTACCAGTCAAACCAGTAACTCTGGATAGCGCACACTCGAGCAGGTAGAGTTCTGGGCCGCACTTTCTTCTTCTTTCCCCACTCCGGCTGTAGCGTTATTGAGTTTCCAGCTCTTTTGTTTGCTTCTCTTTATCACTCGGAGAAAGGTGAACTCTCGTGTTACTTTTTTTTGTTTGTTTTTATTTGATCTTTGCTCTTAATTGTAGTTTTTACCCTTGTGGTCCCTGATGGCTTCGCACAGTGATACTCTGGTGGTGTTCTTTGGGGCAACAGCTGGTGCAAATGGGGGTAAACTGGGGTCGGATGAGAGGGAAATAATTCTGTTGGTGTGGCAAATTGTGGATCTACATGAGAAAAAGGTATGCACCTTTTCACTCGTTGTATGGTTTCTTTTTCTCCCTTAACTTCTTTACCCACCCAGCCTGTAGCTCCTGTTTTTGAGTTTAAAGCCATTCCACCTTGACAGCTGACATGTCAAAAGAGGTACGCTTTCTGCTCTTACAGACTATACTGGTGTCAACCTGGTAACATATGCACACAGGTACATTTAGCTTTCCTAAGCCTGTATTACATGTTTCCTGGACTGAAATGTTTTCATAAAGCAGGAGAAAGCGTGCCTTTTGTGGTCGCATGTCAGCACCATAAGGTCAGTCACCTCACCCTGAGGCTCAGATACAGAGCTCTCACTGCTTTGCAGCTCTATCTATTAGACTACGATACACACCTTTTACAAAACTACTGGTTTTCAGACTCCAGAGCCTTATTCTTTCAAATGAATATCGCCAGTATGGATGGTGTAGGCCATGTTTATGGCCACATCAGTGCTCTCTGTGGAAGACTATCTCGCTGCACTCATCTTCATAACACAAACAAACATGCTGTGAAAAAGCTGTGTTTTTTTTTTTTTTTTAACCCCCTAAGCAGGTGGGAAAACTTCAGCAGCGCCTGATTAAACCAGACACTTTGGAATTAACAGATCAGTGTAAAGAAGAGACTGGATTGAGTGTGGACGAGCTTTGTAAAGCAGATCCTCTGGACACGGTTCTTCAACAGGTGAACAGCATTTCCAACTAATTGCTTGCTCTTTACGCATGCGCTTTGCAGATCATCTCCAGTTCCAGGACCAGTCATTTTTCAGAAGCTAAAATATCAGCCTAATTCTGTAAAGTGGATTTCAGATGATTTTTTTTTTTTTTAAATATATAAAAGGCAAACCTTAGATTTTTCTGACTTACTGGATGTTTTCCTTCCCATCAAGGTGTATGTGCGTGCATTTCTCTTTTGCATGCCCATAAAGTTAAGTCTTTTCATACATCATATCATGCTGAAGGCATTTTTTTCCTGACAAGATAATTTATAATATGCTGCCTGTCTTTACTTGATGCTGGAAGCATTTTCTGCTAAGGTCCAAATAACTAGCACAAAATGCTTACAGGATTGTTTCACAAAGGCCGATAAATAACTTGCACTAGGATAGTTTGATAAAATGGGACAAATCATCAGAACACCAGCTTCAGAACCAGGCCAGAATGTCTGCTGAAGTCCAAGAAGGGGATTTCAGATGACATTTTAAGAGGTACACTTGAGAAACAAATCTGAGGCTTAAAAAAAAAAAAACCACAACAAAACGCTGTTGTCGTCCGAAGAGAAGTGTCAAGGAAAGTTCTGGGATTTGTCTTCTGCATTGTGGATGTATGATGATCAGATGAGCATATTCTTATTTATGGCTATTTTTTCTAAAAAGCGACCGAAACTCCATAAAATAATCTAGAACATCGCCTTCGTTAAACCTCTTGGATAATATCTAGGGCTGTTGATTGTTATATTGGCCTATGCACTAGGGTTGCCGTATTTAAATGAGCTTTGTCAATGAATCATCAAGATGATCCAAACCAGTGTCATGTATTAACCATGAAGTTAATCATTGTGCTTTAATATCACAATGCGTATTGCAATTAAAAGGTAAAGCAGGGTTAAATGTAAAGCATGTCTATACTTGGCCTCTGATCTCCTCCCAAAATGCAAAAACTTGCCTGGCTCTAACCCTGTTCTACGTGTTAACCAATACTGACATTTGTAGTGACATCATCATTGTCACTGCCAAACCCAGTCCGAGCTTGAGTTAAACCATGTTTGGTTGACTTGGTCAGAATTACGGCAGTGGGGTGGCTGGTTCACGTCTGCGCACTCGCACCTACGGTCAATTTAGAGCCACCAATTAGCCTAACCTGCATGTCTTTGGAAACCGGAGCACTGGGAGGAAACCCACACAGACACGGAGAGAACATGCAAACTCTACACAGAAAGGCTCCTGTTGGCCACTGGGCTCGAACCCAGAACCTTCTTGCTGTGAGGTGACCGTGCTAACCACTAACACTACCTTGCCATGGAGTACCGTTAAACCAAGTTAATCCTATTTCACATGGAAGTATGATATGGAAATTGTGATGGAACTTTTATTTTGTAAGTGAACTATCTGGCTACCAGTTTATTTAGTTGGAAGTTGTTTTATGCTGGGATTAGACTACATTAATTTAGCCTGGTTTTGACACTATTATTGTGGCCAACGAATCTGTATGAGGAACGGACTTTGTCACGCTATCAAAGAATGGCTGGAACATCCTGTGACATCCTGACGAAAAGTCTAGCATGTCAGGGTGTTGTGTTTTTTTTTTTCCTTCTTCTTTTTGGGGGGGCGGGTCGCCTAGCTTAACCACTCCTTTGACATGTTCCTTGATGGCAATGATTGGTAACTTCCTAACCTGTCTCCCCAGTGACACAAGGACACGAACGATGATTGCTTGGGGTCAGACTTGTAGTGCTGTCAGTCTCCTGACCAGGTCACAGCAAGAAATTATTCAAGAGAGCTTTGTCAATACGTCCATATACAAGTATACAGTGCGTTGAAATACCTTTCAACTCAGGCTCCCTATGGTGCATTTAAACAGAAGTAAATGCACCATGCAAATATGGTACAAGGATTGCCTCATCTGACATGGTGACCATTGTGATGGACAAAAATATCTTGTAGTCTGATCCTGTCATTAGATTAGGACTGATCTGATATGTCTTGCAAACTCATGGTTGTTTTGGTGATGCAAAACGGTGAGTTGCTGTTTATACTCGGTTCTCCATCCAAAATAAGCTGTATTGTCTTCTGCAATCGTTGCATTCACATAGTCTGCAGTTTTATCTGAATGGTTTGTATGTGGGCAGACTTGGACAGTTGGGCAGGGAGGCTCTTGACTGCAGTGGAAAGCTGCAGGCCTGGTCATGTTTTATCCCAGCAAGCTCCACTGACACCTGTAAGACGGAATGTTTACTTGGGAACGCGCCTCCCTGGCTGCTGTAAATGTCACTGACTTGGGGGGGGGGAGATTGGGGGATGGACGAACAGGTCCGAGAGGGAGGAGAGACTTGGAGTTCTTGTCCCAAAGCATACTTGTTTTAAAAACCAGGAACTAGACCGTTTCTAGTGTGTGGCGTCTACAGGTATGTTTTGACAAAAGCCATATGTTGCCAAACGTGTTTCTCAACCTGCCTTCAAGAAGAATTTGTTTGCAGTCAGTTGATCTGTCCCCGCCCCTTACTATTTCATAACTGAAACCAGTCATTACTAGTCCTACAAACTGGTATATAGAGCAATCTGGACTGGATTATAGGTATTCTTTTTGACTGAAGTGGAAGACTTTGTTAGTATAGCGTACAATGATTTAAGAAATGTGGCGACAGGGCTCCGTTTTTCTCAGACTGAACGGTGTTTTTATTTACCAACAGATCTGTTAAAAAGCAGCAGAGTGTATCATATCCCTGAGCGCCCCACACACACGTGCGCGGTACATCCCTTGACTCACTTGAACCATGTTTATACACAGATTTAACATTGCGTTTGTGAAATGTTTTTTTTTTTTTTTTTTTGTATATTTTGTGACGCACGTTAGTTTTCATTCAGCCACGCTTTTAATATCTGACTTCAAAATGCAGTTTTGTCACCAGAAGGCCCTGTAAAGATTAACCAGTAAAATCAATTTCTCCTTGCATACCTTACTGAAGGGAAATACTTCCCGTACTAATGCACTGCTTTAGTTACGTCTCTCCAAACAGACTTCTAGTCCTATCTCATGACTTAAAAACAAGCTTCATGTGGGACTCTTTAGGCTGTACTCTTTGAACTATTGATCGGAGAGCTTTTTAGTAGCAGTAATACTCGCTTTGTCTACTTTACACACCATTTGTATAGGGCCTTTATTTCAGGGGTGAGTGACTTGAGTGCAGTTGTTTTGTTAATTAAAAAACAGCAGCAACAACAAAAACCCACACGGCTAATAATTTTTTAAATTCTGACCTAAATCTAAAACTAAATTTAGGGAGAATAAAAGCATTTGAAGAGAATTTTTGTTTTTCAGACAGGGAGTGATCTGAGGTGCAACAATTAAAAAAAAAAAAAAAAAATGGGTGTTATGTATGAAATTTTATTAAATAACTCTAAGATGCTGATCATAATGGTCGTGGTGATTTCAAATATGTTTAAAAAGGCTGGTTCGTAGTAGACGTCTGTCTTTTTGCTTTAAAATGGCTTAATCATTTCCATCATGTTTCAGTAATTAAACAGCATAACGTCAGCCGGTCGTACGTCCTTCAGCTGCCCTCGGCTCACTTTACAAACATGTTAAATACTCAGGTGTATGTTAATAACCTGCTACTGTAGGTCGGCCCGAACGCTCCCCGCACGCTTCTCTTGTTCAGGTCCAGGTTCGGGTTCAGTACAGAGACGGTGTGTTATGCCTGTGGGTGTTTTTGTGCCTGACTGACTCTGCACCTGCCTTTTGACGCTGCCTCTATTGCTGTGAGCTGTTGCCGCATGCGTGCATTTATTTATTTTAATTTAAATGCAGGTTTTTCAGGGGGAGAGGAGAATATAGAGGGTGAGAAAGAGGTGAGCTGTTGGGTGTGGGCTGGTAGTAGCATGTCTGATCTTGTAATAGGGCAGGGCACTACTCCCAGGGTCTTTAGTGCCACCCTGATTTATTATCATGTCTTCTGGAAAAGATATCAATGCAAATGTTTCTTCTTCTTTTTTTTTCCCCCCTTATGAAGGAAAACAAGCTGAATAAGTGACGCTATTTCTCAAAAAGTCCCTTGGCTTCAAAAGGGATTTTGTGAATAAATGCACTTAATTTAGACTGAATTGTGTTTCTTAATTTGCTCTTAGATCAGCAGACTTTTCTACAGGGAATAGAGGAGTCACTGATAAACACTTAAGTAGTTAAGAAGTTAAATAGACTTTAATGTATTTGATGAATTAGAACTGAATATAGCGATAAGATGGGTGTGTGGGTGTGGGTTACTGTTGCTTTCAACTCCTTCACCTGTATTTGACCTTCCCATTGCTTTATTCTCCTTTCCTGAGTGACGTTTGTACATGCACTAAATGTTAAATAAGGGCTAAAGATCGATTCGGGTCCCTCGGTCTAACTGATGGTACGGCTGCTTCGGATATTATGAAAATGCCATCTTGTCCATCTCAACTCCAAAGTCCTCTAGGTGCCCAGGTTCTTTTCACCAAAATTAAAAGTAGGATAAATTGTTGTCAGAAATGCACTTTGAATTAAAATTGAATAGATGTTGTGTTGCGTTAAGGAGTCGTGTGATGGTTAAACATTGCTGCTTTTGGCTTTTTGTTGCTCAGCTTCAGCTGTTTTTTTTTTTTGTCATCTCTTGCGTATTGTTTTGGCTTGGAGGTAAGACCAGGGTGTGGCACTTATTTCTCCCAAACCTTTTTGCGGGGCAGGAGTTAATCCGGGTGCTGAATTGTGCAAGGTGGGGCCTGGTGGCTGCAAGTAAACACACGGAAGCGGTGTCGGCTCAAGCTGCTGTTTTGTGTTGTTATAAAAGAAGCTCTGTACTGGAAGACCTTTGCTTAAACTCTTTCTGACATCTTCGTAGTCTGCTATTGCAGTGTTGTCAGTCATATGGAGACTAGAACTAGTTTTAAGTCCAAGTGGATGGATATGCTCTCATCTCAGGCTGTGGTTAAACTGATGTTTTTGTTTTCTGATTATTGTGCTAGGATTTGGATTCGGTATCTTTGGAACATGAAACCAGATGTCTGTCTGGGATCTTGTTGTGTTTTATTAACCACACCAGTTTGTATAGTATCTTGTCTGAACTTGCCAATTTGATCATTCTTTGAAAAATTGTAGAAATTGGATTCGATTGCTTAGGCAGCAGGCTGAAACACACCCTTGGGCATGGACGTGTTGTGAACTGCCACTGTTTGTCAGATTAGCGCTCCGCCCCTGAAGGATCTCTCCACCCTGTCTATGTCGTCATGTTTTCAAGCTCTGACACATGTAATCTGTAAAATGTTGATTACCTGGAGTAGGAGCAAAACATGTAAGGTGGTTAAATTCAGTCTTGGGTTTTAAATCGCTCTAAAATGACGAGCTTTAAGTGCTTATGGGCCAGCGCACTTATTACTCATCATGATGACTTTAACTGATGTTAGCAGTTTAAATGTGTTGGTGTGTGTGACTCATATCCAGCACTGCCATCTCAGTACTTTTTACTGGTTCATCAGAAAGGGTTGAGTAAAGGGTTAGGTGTTTGGTAAGAGTCCTCTTTAAATAGGATATTAAATATGGTTGTGAGTATATCGAAGCAGAAATCTAGTCAAGTGTCATAGTTTCATTGGGTGGTTCAGACCTCAGACGTGGTGTTGGTTATTGCCATTGGGGCGGGAACTCCTGTGCAGAACATTGTGTACTAATAGGGAGCTGTTAGATAAAGGCACTGTTGCTAGCATATCATTAATGGAGTCGAATACCAAAAAAGCCTCCCCAAATTGTGACCTGAATTTTAGTTCTGTCTCCATCATATCATTTAATAAAAGGTTTTAGATGTTTTGAGCCTGGTAAGAACCACATTATAATTGAACGCACTATTCATAAAGGCTTGAGGGTTTTTCTTGACGTGTTCTCCCCAAAGCCTAAAATACAATCTACTGTTTTACTTCTTGAGCAATGCAGTTTACCTTGACATTTCTTTTTGAAAACTTTGCTAATGTTAAAATAAATGAGAACATATACAATACGTGTTTCTGCAGTCACAAAAACACGTCTTCCCCATCTCCTGACCTTCAGTCCCTGACTGCTACACTGGAATGTTCAGTCTGTTTAAAAACGTTGCATGTGACTAGGTAGTGTTTGGTAATATTTAATGCAAACGTTATCTGATTTTGGCAACGATATTTGCTTCCTGCTGCACTGAAGACTTTCTCAAGTGCCAAAATGTTTATGTACATGGACCATGTGTAGGCATTTTACAACTAAAAGTTGGTTTTTCCTCCAGCATGCCGTACTGAGGTGTCGGGTCAGAGTGTAAATAGATAGTGGATATTGATTGGCCAGAGCTGTCCATGTTGATCAGTCCTGTGCTTCTCCTGGAGGAGGATTGGCTGGCAGGTAAAACCTTAAAACTGAGTTGTTTGGAGATGGATTTAAAAAAAAAAAAAATTAATGCTTAAATTAAGGCCCCCAGAGAGATGCATAAAGTTTACGCAGTTTAATTGTGAGAAAAAGACCAGAAGATTGACAGTCACTATAGTTACACTAGATAATTTTTTTTTTTTTAAATATTATGGCTTGCATTTTAATAATTTGTTTGATCCAATGATTAATTATGGATGTTTTCATAACTCTGCCTTATTTGGTTAGTAATAGCCCTCTAGCAGTTAATCGTGTGTGTGGAGTGAAACTCTGACGTGCTTCGACTTGTTCATACAATTTCTCTCACAGTTTTCTCTTAGATGCGACTATTGGTCATGTATGATATGCTGCAGTTATTTAAAAAAAAAAAAAATAGGGATGCATCATTAAAGATGGCTTTTCCATACACAGAAGTAGTGATGTACATCTTTTAGTCCATGTAGTTGTGCATGGATATCAGTACCAGCCAAAAGTTTGGGGATGACTTCTAATTCCATGGCTTTTCTTTATTTTATTAATTAAGACACTTCATGTCTTAAAGTAACGATGGATGTCGTTTCTCTTTTTTTCCCGAGAGTTGAACGATACTTGATACAAAATGATTTATTTCAGTTGTGGAATAGTGCTATTTACTGTGGGTTTTTTTTTTTTAAATAATGTACTGTTTGATGTCAAACACATTAAGAAGGGAAGAAATGCCACTCATTACCTTTTTACAAGGCACACCTGCTAATTGAAAAGCATTCCAGGTGACTACCTTATGAAACATTTGGCAGGTACTGTACAGTTGGATAGGATCTCAAATGGTGTTATTGTGTTTGCTATTTATCCTAACTACATGGTGGATCTTGAATATAATGCAGTATTTGGGACTTGGGCACAGGATAAAATGGGAAGAATTGTAATGACTTAATTTTAATGTTTTTACAAATTTGAGCTAAACATTTTAAGCTTTACAAAATTGATTCAAATTTTTTTTTGTCAACATGAGTGTTTTAAGTATGTACATTACATTGTATTTAATTCAATAAATCTCTTAATTATTCATCATTATTTTTAATAACCAAATTGGATGTCTAGGGATGGCATTATTGACCGACGCGATCATCGTGAAGATGCTTTGATTTCTTCAGTATGCGTCACCCAACCACTCCCTCCTGAACTATGAATTCTGACTTCTTGTGTGTTTTTGGTGGTGGAAATGTTCAGCTGTTGTGTAAAAGACTCAGCACTTTAGCTCTTGTTGGGTTACACCATCGCTGTGCGTGTGGTAAAGTTAGAGGATCATGTGGCCAAGAGACGGATGGATGTTTAGTGGCTGTAGTGGTGTTTTTTTTAGATTTAAGTTAATTTACCATTTGTCCCCCAGTGACCATCAGAAAGCTCCATGGGTCACGATGTATTCGGTTGAGAAAGTGCGTGTGCATCTTTTAACTGGAAATGAGTAGCAGTTATAAAGTCAAAATGGATGGAAAAGCCCAAATGTTGATCTTTCAGCACTCAAAGTTCCCTCGCCAAATCTAAATCTGTTCCACACTGCATCTGGAAATTACTTCAGAGTGAAAATGATTGCACAGGACAAGCCACTTTGGTCTTGGGGTTGTTGGTTTATTTATTTAATTAATTTATCTATTTTTTTTCCTTCTGTGGTTAATTTTTTATGGATTCTTTTTGTTCTATATGCAGTGATTGTTCACTACTTGTTTTGGCGTTCGCTTACCAGCTTTATCACCTTGCACTTTCCCTTGAGTGCTAACTATATTGCATATGTTCCAAAGATAAACATTTTAAGTAAACACTTTCTTTCCTCTCTGCTGCTGTTTTGCTTTACCGGAGTGCAGTTCCAGCAGGCTGTATCAGCAGAACTTGAAGCTCTGGGCAGAAGCTCGTACACACTGTGTGTGGACGGACCCCTCCTCATCCGACAGGCACTTCATCCTGAGGCTTCCAAAAAGGTAATGGATATTCAGGACCTTCGTTTATAACGTAATGGGAACGAACAGAATAAATGTGCCTGGATACAGAGAAGGGCAAAAGTTTGCATTGAAAAGGAAAATGTAGCTTTATTTTACTTACAAGTAAAGAATTCTGAGATGCATGCTACAGGACGGTGAATGAAATCAACAGAAAACTAGTTTAAAAAAGACCTGACCTCCAGACAACAAAGGCATTGTGTGTGTGTGTGTGTGAGACAATTTTATCCTCAGGGAATGCAAACTTTTTTGCACTCAGCTGTATCAATGGAAAATTCTTAGTACCACGTGTGTGCTTGCTCATGGTCCTTTTAAAGATATAGTCTGTGATTTTTTTTTTTGGAGAAGGAATTAAAGCCTGATTTTGAAAGGATCCAAATGAAAAATCCCACCGCCTCCAAAAAAAAATGTTCAGCCCTCCTCCAAAGCCACTCTTTCAAACCACGTGAATGTGCACTATCTTATTACTGGTGTAGGATGAGTTCACAAGCGAGTGTGTTGGGGAGAGGAGAGTATTGTCGTTGTCATATCCTTCTACCTCATATCTTATTCACATGTAAGAAAACGCCTAACCTGATCATAATAAATTTGGTTATTTTGGCTGCTCTTTCTCTGCCATACTTGTGCAGCCAGGATGCTAGCTTTAGCAACATGCCTGCCTCACCTTATGGAAGACTCGGAGTACGTGCCATGAGTGCACGCGCAAAGGCATTTAGCAGACGTTCTTATCCAGAACAACATACCCAGAACAGCCTGGGGAGCAGTTGGGGTTTAGGTGCCTTGCTCAAGGGTACTTCAGCCATTCCTGATGCTCCAGAGAATTGAACTGGTGATCTTTTGGTCCCAAAGCTGCTTCTCTAACTGTTGGGTCATGGCTTCCTGTAGCATTCCATGTATAGTTTGTAATTCAGAATGTCCAGCCTAGAATTAAAAAAAAAAAAAAGTCTGTAAAATTTCACTTCTCTTTTTTATATTTACTCAACATGGACACATTTAGTTGGTGAACTTTATAATATTTACCACGCAGGTCACTGTTTTAAGGAAGTAAATAATATTAGGTGTTCACAGCGAACACTTTTATAGGTGTGGCCATGTTTTCCCATTTTGTTTTCCCACTTTTGTCATTCTTGCTGGTCAGGGGAATCAAGCCAGCAACCTTTTGGACCCAAAGGTGTTTCTCTAACCATTAGGCCATGGCTTCCCCATCCAATCATTATATTCAGACTGAATGAAATGATTAGACAGCTTTTTACAGGACCGTGACTGCCACAGATGATGGGTTGTTTTTAATCAAAGCATTTGATCTCCTTGCAATCAGGGTGTAAAGAGAATTTCAAGAAATATAGCAAATGCTTCCGGGGGGGAATCGTCTACTGTCTTTAACCCATATCCTGACTTCATATAACGTCTTTTTAAAAATGAACCTGGTGATTGTTGTACAACGTTCTCTATAGCAGCATGGTAACTTGAAAATGTTTTTGCCTAAAGTTTTATTTAATCCTGTCCTGCCATAGAGAGACTGATGGGTGTGTGTGTGTGTGGTGTGTTTCTCCTCCTTCCCACCTGTTAGAATTTGGTCCTGCCAGAGTGTTTTTATTCATTTGTGGATTTAAAGAGAGAGTTTCACAAATGCTGTCCCAACGCCGGTCCAGTGAAAGATCTCACCCTTCCTTCAATGCTCGAATGTATCCTTACTAGAAGCTTTTATTATTGCTTATCATCTAAAGCTATAGTTCCTGACCATCATGCTCTATGACCTCTAGTGTTTGTCCTTTAACCCATGCCGTCAGATGTGTGTCTCCCAGCAGTAAGCGAGCAGAGGGCTGGAGTGAGGGAGTTGAAGAGCATGGTGATGATCATCCAGCACATCCTGGCTGACCCTTACAGTCAGTCCACTTATTCCTGTTACTCTCCTGCTATTGTGTTTCCAGTCTTAAAGCAATGAACTGTTACAGACTCGAGTAAAATGTTGACGGTAGTCATGGTAAACATTCTGGCGTCGTATTTATTATGTCAATGTTCAGTTTCAGATAATTTATTTGGCTTTAAGGAAGTACTCTATAAAGGAAGATGCCACAGAGAAGAGCTAATTATAATCTACCCCAGTTCCAATGAGGTTTAATATGCTTTGCTTAACATCTGCTGTCAGCTAAAATGTGCATAATAAGAGGATGTAGGGTGGAATCCAGTTTCGGTTTTGGAATACACTTGCCCATGGCAACGAGAACATTGGTCAGGTGATTTCACAGCATTAGTGAGGTTTTTATAGTTTGATAATTAGTAAACTAGCAAACGTGGTATCAGATTGTATAGGGAGTTATGTTCGCTGTGTATATGGAGTAAAGGTTTTACAAAATTTATTCTGGTTTCAAATAAATTGACAAATTTGAGCCTAAAGGTATCCTAGGGGGGCGGCACGGTGGTGTAGTGGTTAGCGCTGTCGCCTCACAGCAAGAAGGTCCGGGTTCGAGCCCTGTGGCTGGCGAGGGCCTTTCTGTG
>JAODLJ010000020.1:26787228-26798525 GCA_027576115.1 Cathorops melanopus
TGAGGCATTTCTTTGCAAACTCTGCTGTGACTGCTCACATAAACACTGTAAACTGAGCGGTGGTTGACCCCCAGTTCATGACTTGCATATTTAATGAAGCGGATGTGGCGTCACTTGCAAGCAAGCAATAGATGACTTGCAATCACGTGATCAAAATGTGCTACGCCATGAGCATCCGCCATGATGGTGGACATAGAAAGCAGTTAGGACGGCAGCCGCTGAAAGCGTGTCTGTAAACGATGCTGAATTTTCTCCGTATTACCACGATTTGAACGCTCAAGCGAAGATTCGATACAAAGAGAAGATAGATATGTCTGGTTTTGACCCATAATATTTAAAAAAGTCAGACTTTTCTGAAGATAAGACGCTTCTACCAGCCATTGAGTACCCAGATATCGCGTTCTATCAGGTTTGACTGCTGAAGAATCAAGTCCGACCTTGGACGAAACATAGCCCATGTTCTGAGTGGGTGCCCAGTCTGGATTGTTTCTAACATATAATTTTGCTGGCGCTCTGAGAAGCGAAATGCTAATACACATGTTAAAATTATAACAACAACCAAGTGAACCACGACAAGAGAGAACGCTCGTTTTCTAGCAAAATTCTAGCAACAGGAAATAAAATTCTTCCATGATATTATCAAGAAAGCTTTAGAATCTCACCTGAGATAAAATGATTACTGTAAACACGAGCTGTTTTGGTTTTAGCCTCTGTTAGATCAGCCCTGCCGATGTTGTCCAACTCCTCTCCGTACTAAGCCTCAGAGTTTCCTCGCCCTCTTTCAGAATCACTGACGGAATTCTAAAAAATCATAATGTGCCACGATCACGAGTACTGTTGTGACCACAACCAGATACAGCACAAAGATATGGCAGAGCTAAAAGAACGCTTAAAGCAGTGGAAAAACAAACAAAGAGAGTTGCGCACGCATGACTATGTTTTGTATGGAAGGCCACTTGACCCCGCGTTTGTATATCCACCAACGTGGCCGACATCCGGGTTTCTATTTTGCTTTGATGTCACTTACTAGTCAAGGATGCATTGCTTATTGGATGCAATCAGGATCAGGTGTGTGTGAACAGTGGGTGTGCAGGGGCTGATGGGTAGCGTAGTCCATACTGAGTTCAGCACTAACTTGACAACATTGCTCAAAGGAATTATTGTCGCTGTTCAATACATAAACTGTGTTCTGGCCACTGATTATTTTTCTGTATATTTTACAATAAAATACTAATTAAAGACAAAACAAAAGACAAAACTTTAGTTTTGTAAAGGTTGTGGAGTTTTTTGGTTAGTTTAAAATAAGCAGTGGCAAGAAACAGCTTGTTTTAAAGCAGATACATGGAAATAAAGCTAATCAGTTGCCACAAACATGGGCTGTGAAAAATAAAGGGAAAGTGTAAGTGCAGGCATGATGGACAGAACATTTCTGATATTGCAGAGAGAAAGTGGGATTATGGTTCAGATGATGTCTCTACAAAGATGATCAAAAGATGTAATGCAGTTGCTGAAGAAAATATGTGAATGTTTTTTTTTTCCCCAAACAAAAGACTTAAAAAAGAAAGAAATGAATTCATTGAAATTATTCACGAGTTAGCATTAATAAATTCATCCATAATATTAAAACCACTTGTTTAATATTGTGTAGGTTCCCATTGTGCCACCAAAACAGCTCTGACCTTTTGAGACATGGACTCCACAAGACCTCTGGAGGTGTGCTGTGGTATCTGGCACCAAGGTCTCAGCAGCAGATCCTTTAAGTCCTGTAAGTTGTGGTTGGGGCCTCCATGGATCGGACTTGTTTGTCCAGCACATGCTACAGACGCTCGATCAGATTTAAAGCTGGGAAATTTGGAGGCCAAGTCAACACCTTGAACTCTTTGTCATGTTCCTGAACAATATTTGCACCAGAGGGGAACCATCAGGGCCTTCAAGGCCTTCAGAGAGGGCCCAAACATATCAGCACTTCAAATGTTATATTTAATTTTCATTATAATTATTCTCTTCTAATTTGGCCTCATTTTCTATCAAATTTGCCTCAGAAATGAAAGGGTTACTGTCCTGAAAACTTTAAAATCAAGTTATCCAATGAGATTTTTTTGTTTGTTGTCTCTAGGCAGAGAAGAGTTTAGACCTGGGTCACTCACTGGTTAGGACTTCATTGCTGGGACAGAAGGCCATGGCAGTGTATGTTTATGTAGGAAGTGACAGATGAATTAACCAATCAGATTTTGATTTATAGTGGGAGGGACCAAAAATGTATCACCCTAACTCGAGTCTAACTGCAAGTCAGTGTCATCAGCGCAGCAGTGAAGTCACCTTCCAGCCGGTGTAGCGTTCATCAGTAGTGTTAGTGAATGCTAATAAAGTGGTAAAGCCAGTGTTATTGAGAGCAAGTAGCACAGGCTAACGACCGAGAAACTAAGATTTCTGTCTCTAGACTCTTCTTCCACGCTGCACGCTCGCGACAGTATTTTTCACTCAGACTGAAGTATTCATTTCCCTCTGTAATTTCTTTAGTTACTTTTAAAATCAACATCGACAACTACACACAACGGAGCGACCTGGCACCCTGCCGCTAATCCCTTGCAAAATCCTTTGCCCTGTTGCTTTGATGGTGTCTGGCTGAGTTTTGGCTGAGCTCAAGTCCCAGGTCTAATAGTATCAGTTTGTCACTGATTTATACTGTATATATAATTACAGATACACTTACTGTATACCGTAGTGCTGCTGAATGCTCGATTCTGATTGGTCAGATGGTATTGATGAATTTTGTAGAAAAGCAGCTTCTATGGTACCGTATGTCCAGCAGCAAGGTTTATATTAATAATCTTGTTCTATCAGACGATCATTTATAAAAACTAGTAAAAATTTACACAGGGAGCTGTAGAGCGGATGCGCCACACAAACTGATTTAAAAATCTGTGTAATCATTGATGGTGAAATTCTCTGTAAGGACATGTTTATTTAACATTTATGGATGGAGGGTTCAGTGTCAGAGCTTTGTAACAGTCAGAGGTAAAGCTGTAACTTCAATACAGAAGGCTTTCCAGTTTCTCAGTAACATGACAAGCTGCATTTTTTGCATTTTTAAACTTTGACATGGTTTAAAAAAAAGAAAAAAAAGGAAGCGAGTGTAGTGATGGAACAGTGTACACCTGTGTGTACGTACCTCCTACAATACAAACAACCTGCTCCAACAGTAACTAACCTGTTTTGCTGTCACTGCTGTGATATTACAGGAAAATCAACTTCGGTATGCTATCAGTTAAATTAAATTGGTGCAAATCTCAATAATATATAAATAGGAATGTAATGATAGATCACGCGATGGCAAATCACGATACAAGTTTGTGACGATTCGAATCAGTGAAATAAAAAATGAACCAACTGTGATTATCCGTCTGGATAATATTTTGAGTTTTCCTAGCTGTAATCATATTGCGTAGACATTATTCTATCCACATTCACTGGATATGAGCAATCGTGTGCTCTGATTGGCTACTCTACTCTACTACAAGGCTATCAGCTCATATACCGTGAGGAGAGAAAAACAAAATGGTGGAGCGTGTTGCCGAACCAACCGAGGATGAAATGAAAACTACATGAAAACAAAAATCCCCCAAAAATACCAAAAAAAAGCAACAAAATATGGAATAAAAGTATTTGATGGTAAGAACATATCTTTCAAGAATGATTATAATTGCATTTTTCACAAATTGCTCCTGTCATTTCGCTGGTTTGTTTACATTCTAAGCGGAAATAATTTTGTCGGACGTTTTGTATAAAGTTTTTATTTATTAAATTTGCAAAAATAAAAATAAAAATGCTGTATTTCTAAAAAATCCAGTGAACGTGGACAAAATAAAACAGTTATTTCACTCAATCTCGTCGTACATTCACTGGATATGAGCAATCGTGCGCGCTGTTGTTTTTTAGATGTTTTTTTTTTTAATCATCTAAAACAATCTAAAATTTTATTAAGAAAAGGCCTATTTGTTATTCACTTTTTTCATTTTTAATCCAAGGAATATTTTAGTTAATAGGCTATTCTATTTTATTTCAACCTTTACAAATTTGGGAAAATAATTACTGTGAGCTATTAAATTTTTTATTTTTATTTTTTAAATTTGACAAAAGGAACATTTACGGTGATAAATAACAGGAAACGACTGTAAATGTTGTATTTTTTTGGTAGTAAAATTTTCTTCATTTAATTTTTCTTTTCAAAAATATCCTGGGAAAATCTAATCGTGAACCCAATATCGTGACTCGAATCAAAAATTGGGTGAATCATTACATGCCTACATAGAAATGTTTATGTATATTACTCAATAAACTGCTTTCTTGAAAAGGAATAGCCTTTAAATATGTACCAATAAATAAATAAATAAATAAATTCTTCTTTCAGCTACAACCAAAATTAAACCCTAGTGCACTGTTTCCCAATTTGGTGCTCAAGCCCCTTACGGTCTACATTTTTGGCTTCTTCCTGCTCAAAAACACACCAAAAGCAAGTATTTAGTGTTCTTGGTGGCTTGGTTTAGTTGTTTTATGACAGAACAAAAGTGTGGATCGTCCAATGGGGCCAAAGAAACCTGCTTGAGCAGCACTGTTCTAGTAAAATGTGATGAATAAAATGGAAGTGGTAAAGATCTTTTAAACAGGGGAAAACTCTGATTAAGAACACAACCGGTAGTTTATCTGAATGATACAAAACGTCTTCGTGTTACCCTACCGAAAGTCACAAATGCGTCAACTATAGCAACCGTAAAAGAGTGATTCATGACATGAAAGTAGAGAGAGAGAGAGAGAGAGAGAAGCGATGCAAGAGAGACCATGAGATACCCAGGTGGTTGGGGAAGTCGAGGAAGAGAAAAATAGAAAAGGAGACATACATGAGAGAGCGAAAGAAACAAACAGAGCGAGACTGATACTGAGAATTCGTCTCACTGATTGGAGCTGTGGTCTATTTCCAGAGCCGCTCTGACCTCCTTAAAGTTGAAACAGATCACAGGACAGCTTCAGAAAAAGCATTACATGGACAGAAATCTACACAATGCTATTTATAGCTAACAGTCTCTGTGTTTATGTGTGCGCCTGGGCCTGTGCCTAAAGATGGAAGGATGATGAAGTGCTGCCAGAAAGCAGCACAAAAATTCATCTGGCTTCTTCCAAGTGGGGTTTGTGACCAATAGGCTGGAGGGTCACCATTTTATAATTACTTTTTAATGACATTACAAGTGTTTAAATTATTATTTAGTTATTAGAGTTACAAGGCTAACTGACCACCTGCATTGGTATAATAAGAATGCATAGTATAATATAAATAATTTCGCAAAAATTTGGTATGGATTATGTCAACATTTTTAACTCTACCGATACAAAAATGTTTCCACGTTTCAGCATAATATAACAGTTTTGCATTCTGTTTTTAGAAAATTCATTCATACTGATGGGATGGTGCCTACACTAACTGTCCACCTGCATGCAATTATCCAAAAAATAATAATAATTCACATACAGGTCAAAAGCTTCAGTTAATGTTCACATCAAACATCAGAGTAAAGAAAAGTTGCAATGTCTGCAACTTTGATCGTGGCAGATTGAACGCTGGTGCCAGACGGACTGGTTTGAGTGTTTCAGAAACCGCTGATCTCCTGGGATTTTCACACAAAACAGTCTTTAGAGTTTGCACAGAATGGTGCAAAAAACAAGAGAGGTTAGATGGAAATGACCAGATTGGTTCAAGCTGCCAGGAAGGATATAGTAACTCAATGAATCACTCTTTGCAACCGTGTTAAACAGAAAAGCATCTCAGCATGCACAAAACATCCAACACTGAGGTGGATGGGTTACAATAGCAGAAGACCACATTGGGTTCCACTCCTGTCAGTGAAGAACAGGAATGAGAGGCTATGATATGGGCTTTTGCTGTTGTTGTTGTGCATCCACCTCAAAGTTTCACATGCGTTCTGAGATTATTTTCTGCTCACCATTGTTGTAAAGAGTGCTTATTTGAGTTTTTGGTTTTGAAAAATTTGAATTTTCTTTCTTGTCAGCTCAGACCAGTCTGGTTCCATCTACTCGCAGGATGTTTTTTGTTTTTCGCACCATTCTGTGTAAACTCTAGACACGGTTGTGTGTGAAAACCCCCAGGAGATGAGCAGTTTCTGAAATACTCAAACCAGCCCGTCTGGCACCGACAACCACGCCATGGTTAAACTTGCAGCGATTGCACTTTTGCCCCATTCTGATGTTTGATGTGGACATTAACTAAAGCGCTTGCTTTGTATCCGCATGATTTTATGGATTGTGTTGCTGCCATACGATTGGCCGTGTGGACGACGGCATGAACGTGCAGGTCTACAGATGTTCCTAAAAAAGTGGATGGTGCATAATGTGTCTAATATTTAACAGGTAATCTGTGTTGATAAATGAAATCTGTGTTGTGTTTCTAAGGGTGTCTGAATTTTTTATTTTTTTTTAACCGCTCTTGTTTTACATTGCACAGGATGTCAGGAACCAATCAGAATACGAATATTGAACAAAATCCACAGAAAGTTGATGATGATGATGATGATGGACAGAAACAGCGGCTGAGAAAATACTTAGAGCATGAAGGTGAAAATGTAAAGCATATGTTGTGAATAATAAATACAAAACGAAATATATTGAGTTTTACTCTCATCGATTCCTGATTTTTCGGACACCCGGGATTTATATTTGATTACATCGTGTGTGTTTGGCACCACTGCATCTGGGGGTTTGGATTGATGGTAAAACTATCTTTAACAGCTACACGGGCAGTTCATCTCTCTCTCTCTCTCTCTCTCTCTCTCTCTCTTTCACACACGCTCTCAAACGTCAATTTTTAGCACTTAGACCTGACAAATCTTTCTCAATCCTCATACTAATGAAAAAGCTAGCTTGTGCTTTGCCTGCACATGAGAAAATACTAACACATATTCCATTTAGCTTGAATGCATTCCATTACACAACGCTGATCATATACACCGCCAACAAACAAGCATCTTAAATGAGGCACATCACTTAAACATCTTACAACAAACTCAAAAATACTCCATTTGTTGCCTTTTCCTCTCTAAGAAGCTAAACGCCTGCTCTAATAAGCCTCATAATGAAGCTAATAAGGATTAGCTATGAATGATAGTGCTTGTTACGGAGATTGTTTATTGCATTAGGAATTTACTGACCAGCTGGTCTACTCGAGCCTTAGGGACCCATACACAACATGCGAGCACAAGCAGTCACGCACATGCACAGAGATTTCATTACCAAGACTGTCAATCATATTTCAGTTCCCATCAATGTCCAGTTTATGAAGGAGTAAGGAATTAGCTTCTGCTATTTCCTTCTGTGCTCTGGCAAGATTAATTAACACCCATCAGTAACTGATGTGGGGCGACTGACAGAATAAAGCAAGTTTACATTACAGCAAATTATCAGTTAATCACATTACGCTGAAGGGAAACACAATCTCCGTGCATGGAGGTAGTGCTGATCCTGGTTTGAAAGAGACAGGAACAAAACAAAACAAAACAAAAAAAATGGAAGAAAGGAAGAGATTACTGAGCTTTAATGAAGCCCATTTTAGGTAATAAGCCAAAATATACTTCGTCCTAAGTGGCCGGGACCAAAAATGAAATTTAGTAGACCAATAATACATCACCAACTCTTCTGAAGTGTAAGTACAAGGTACATTCTCAAAGCAGAAAAGGACTGAACATAGCACATCAGCAGTAAAACAGATGACCAGATGAACTGCAAGAAAAATTTATAGTGCCTTGTATAATTCTTCACCCCATCAAACTTTTCCGTGGTTTGTAGTGTTACAACCTGGATCTGAAATGGCACTGAGTTTATTGCTCTCTTTCTCCTCCAGTGGAACACTAAATCTTTCTATTCAATTACATTCCACAGAAATGCTAAATACATTTGACTGAGATTGAAAAAAAGGAAGGGTATGAATTCACCAGCACTCACCATCATCCAGTGTAATATCCTGCAGGCCTATAGAGCGGAACGTGGGCTCTCTGTCCTCGGGTTCCTGCTTGATGTTCAGCCTCTCTCCCTCGCTGGTAAACGGGCCTTGCTGTGGCGCCAGCGGATGCACCATGGTTCCTGCGGTGGGAATCCCTGTCATGACGGGACTGCTGGCCTGGGGTGATGGCTGGGGACCCAGAGGACTGCTGGTGGGAGAAGACGAGGTGGGGGACTGGTAGGGCAGTGAGTGCACTTGAGGAGAGGATGGACCAGAATGGGGCAGGGGTGCCATCCGGGCTGGAGCGTTGGAGGGAGTCGGGCATGAGGCTGAACGTTGCCCGACTGGATGGTAGCTGATCGAGCGCTGGAGCTGCATTCCAGGCTGACCAAGTGAGTGGGTAGGTGAGGTCACCTGAGCTGGGGTGGCACAGTGATAGCCCAGAGAGTGGAGTTGAGGAGAAGAGTGGCTGGGGCTTGAGGGGCCAGTTCCAGAGGCGGGAGCTGAAACTGGTGAGCCATACACCATGCCCATTCCCAAAGGGTGGCACCCGGCTGGCTCGGGCTGAAAGGGCACGCGCTCGTAGGACTGAGAGCTGGCTCCAGGTAGACTGACTTGGCCGTTAAAGGGTAGGTTGTGCTGGAGAGGAGGGTAGGTCAACCTGGAGGGAGGCACACTGCCTGAATGGAAGGGCATCTGGCATTCAGGAGGTGGGTGAAGACCTCGGGCTTGGAGGTGAGGCAGGTGAGAGAAGGTAGGTGAGTGAAGAGAAGCACAGGGTGTCTGGAGTGGGTGTAGTGAAGGTGCCAGGCCACGCGGGGAGCCTGGCAAAAGCCCATCCTGTGAATGTGAGTGGTCTGGGGATGGCAGGACCGGAGAACGAACCAGGCCAACAGCATGTGCATGGGGCATGGGCATCGGCGGCACGACAGGAGGATCCAAATCGTCTCGGTGCTCCTGTTTAACCAGGACTGGAGAAAGAGAGAGAGAGAGAAGTTGAACAGCTCCAATCTCCAATGAATAAGGCTTCAGTTCAAAATCTAATATCTAGTTTAAAATCTCCTCTTCTTTTAAAATAGAAGAACTCTGTTTGTTTCTGTTCATGCAATATTAAGCACAGAACAAGCTTATATGGCTGGAAGGATGCCACAGTTATCAAGTCCAACACTAGTCCATATGCAGACAAGCTGTCCCAAAAAACAGATGCCACATAGTGATCAGTAACCCATTTTCCAATCTGGCGTTTCCTTCGTCCTCATGCGGGGGATATTTTTACCCAGGGCCCGCTCTGACAGAGCATATGGTGCCTGTTTTGAGTGCCACATAAACTAGTGTCAGGTTTGAAAGAGGCACTGGGCTCTGTGCCCTATAGCAATGCTCCAAATAGGAGCACAAATCCAGTTTACTGTCTATCTCATGCTGAAAGGCTGTCACGCTGGATCACTGGTACACAAGTTCATGATGCTAAAGAGAAAATGCGTGCGTTTGTGTGTGCATGTGTGTGTGTGTGTGCACTAAGCCCACCTTTTGCATCTTGCATCACCCTAAAGCCTCTTTACCTAGATAGGCCTAAACCCCCAACCCCTAACCGAAGCCAGCTGCTGCCATGACAACTACAAGCCTCCACGGCTCACTCTGAGCTTTTACTGCCCATAGTTGACATCTGATTGGCTGAGGCTAGGCGGGTTAGTGTGGAAAACAGGAAGTCTGCTTTCGAGTGGGCGGTTTGTGGAACGGGGGGAGTAGGCGGGAGGCTGGGCCTCGCTCACTTTCTTTCTTTATCTGTATCTGCCTCTCTCTCTCTCTCTCTCCCCTGTGGTGCATGGTTAGGTTAGAATAGTGTGCGACAGGGAGAAAGAAAAAAAGTTCACGTGCGATTAAATTACGCCAACGCTGTTTTTCAGTTTTAGTCAGCTTGGGAAAATAATAACATAGCGATATATTGCCGGAGTTCATTTGCATGCAGATCAAAGACTTCATTAACACTCAAGTCTGCGAACGGCTGTTGCTTAGCACTGCTCTAATATCCTAGTGCTCTGCCTTTACCAAAAACCAGCACAAAACAATAGAATACAATATAATAATTATTATGATATCTAGACATTCTTAGATATTAAAACTTGACAAACCAAAATCTGCACTGAACTTATGATCTACGTTTCTCAGAGAACTGAAGGGATAGCATGGATCTTGAGGCTTTGGTTTTGGGTTGTTTTTTTTTGGACTCACTATATTTTTGCATTTTTATATGAGTTCTAAATTTAAGCTGCTTCACTGTGATCCACAGTGGATTAGTTAAGCGAGAATGCCAAATGTACAGACTGACACTCGATGAGTTGTTTAAAACGTTGCCTGATTAACAGGTGCATGACAGTTAGCTGGAGAAACCCTCCAACAAACCACACACCAAGATGCAAAAGGGAGACACCCGCAACAACAACCTGAGTAAAGTCACAAACCCATATGCCCTTTCAAATAAAAGAAAAGAATCATTATCAGATGTATATCTGACCAATTAGTTTGTAGTTAAGGAGTTAAAGGGGTTTTTCACATCAAGATGAAACACTTATAATAATTAAATGCACTACATTACAGTATTCGAAAAAGCCTTATGCAAGTGACTGTAATCCAGGAGGTAGAACGTGTGTGATGTACCTGACAGGTAGGTGAATCGTTGTGATTGGCTCCTTTTCCGCTTCCCATTGCACACGTAGAACTGCACCTGCGCTGCGGAGGTGATGCTCTTACTGTGGTACGGTGGAACTTCCAATACAAGGCATGACTAAACACACATCCAACACAAAATGTCTATTATTTGCAAAATAATTCTTTGATTTTACTTGATTTTTTAAAAAGTCATAATGTTTACTTCCACCAACTTTGTTGGAGGAGGTTATTGTTTTCACCTTCCTTTGTTTGTCTGTTTCCAACATAACTCAAAAAGTAGTGAACAGATTTTGATGAAATTTTGAGGAAATGTGAGCCATAGGTGAAGGAACAATTGATTAGAGTTTGATGCAAATCCGGATATGTATACGGATCCAGGATTTCTTTTGGCTGGTTCCAAATGTAACTCAAAAAGTAGTGATGAAATTTGGTGGACAGCTTTAGTATTGTCCTAGGTTCAAGTGGTTTGATTTTGATGTTGATAATGTGTGGCTTCGTGAGGTTTGCACTCTACCCTTAAAGTGCATATCCTGGACCAAATTCGTTTGTTTTTTTTTAATATGAAAGAATGTCCCTTTACACACTTATCCAGAAGGGTAATTTTGCACAAGGCCATCTGTCTACA
>JAODLJ010000020.1:29246490-29259426 GCA_027576115.1 Cathorops melanopus
GAAAAAAGTCAAAGTCACTCCTATGCCAGGACCTGGTCTTCCCAGGCAGTCTCCCATCCCAGTACTAACCAGGCCCCTAAGGCGCATTGGGTGGCGCTGATCTTTATTTCTGCAGCCCTCAGCTTTTCGCCTATTACATAGCTAAGGTTACAGTGAGGGGTCAGTCCTCTGGTAACTGTGAGAGTTTGACTCCCTAATCACATCTGTATTGCTGTGTGCCTTGCCAGATGGCAGTAGGTACCATTTTTATGATGGTCTTTGGGATGACCCAACCACGAGTAGAACTTGCAATAGAAAGGCAGACACACTAACCACTAGACCAGCTCGTGGTCAGGTACCATAAACATAATTATCTGATCCATTTAATCAGGTGTCTATTGAAAAAATCATGCTGATTATGAGCCCTATGATCGATTGGCGACCTGCCCAGGGTGTACTCCATCTCTTGCCTGAAGTCCCCTGGGATTGGCTCCAGCTTCCCCGTGACCCTGATGGATAAGATGATGGATGGATGGATGGATGGATGGATGGATGCTGCCGATGTAATTCTTCCAGGAAGTTGTTCATTTCTTAATCTAAAGCTTAGAAACCTCAAAACAATCCAAATTGACCTGATATTTTCATAAAACCTGCTGTTTACAAGACACTAAGTGTTTTAAATCTGAAACATAGTGTTACTGGTTTGATTACTAGGCACCAATAACATTAACATTTGTACAGTTGGATCATATTCATAAAGTAAATAAATGTTACAATCATTACACGGTTCATGAAATGTTCTTTTACACTGAAAGGGGGTCTCTAGTTGCAAAAGTATCAAGAACGTCCTTGTGTAGCAGGTCTGCTAGATTATTTGAATGCTTAAAATGACTGTGACTCGTAGAACTCTATTATAATCTTGTAGAGAAGGTCTACATTAGCCAAGTGAGTTTATGAAATGATAATCACCCCTGTGCAGCTTACATTTCATTTCTCTGCCCCTTGTGGCAACATTAGGGAATGATATCAACCTACTACAACAGAGACAGTGTTTGATTAGCAAGAACTCTCTCTCTCTCTCTCTCTCTCTCTCTGTATTGTACTGAGTTTATGTAGAATTCACAGCATTCTTTCTCAACATTCCCCACCCATCCAGCTTGTACTAACATGGCGAGTATGAAAGTATGACAAACTTGCGAGTTGCTAATTAACTATTGTTCACTTGCAGTATAGATGTTTGTTTTAAACGAGTGTGAAATAAGTCATCATCAAGCCTATAAGCATTCAGGTAGATATGCTGCATTTACAACAGGGTCTAGACTTCTCTGGAAAGGCAGAAGAGGAAACGGCTGATTCGCATGCAAATAATCCACCTCGGATTTGCGAAGGTAGGTTTATCATTTAAATAGACCATGTCGGTTTAATATAATACAACATCTCATAAACCAAAGTGCAACAGTGTACACAGCAGAATCCTTAGGTTTGACTTCACTGTCATCTTACAAGGTTGAATTAAGAGTTGCAGAGTTGAAGTTGCAGCCAATGTGTTAATGGAAGCCCAGGTGGATATAAATAAACACCACAAGTGGAAATTTAACAGTAAGTATAAATTTAAGGAAATTGTAGACTGGGGATTTTTCAGCTGTTGAATTTGCTCCAAGTTTCCTTGTACACCTTCATGTCAACAGCACGTGGAGATGAGATGTGACATGATAATTTGTTGGACAGCAGTTAAATTGTGTCTAATACAAATTTTGATTCAACAATTTAAGTATTTAATGTGATGTATTGCCCTGACAGTAGTGGTGTCAACTTAGTGATTTGCCACTAGATTTGGTGACTGGTGGGTTTTCCCCCCTCAAAAATGAGTCTCTAATCAAATCTAGTGACTTTCTGAGTTGATGTTAGTGACTGTCTTGGACTTCGTATGGTTCTCTAGCTCACATCACAGCTGCTAGTTATATGAGTTGAGAGAGCAGGTTCACTTGACTCATCACCAGTTTGTAAAGAGTGTTTTCCAATTACCAATCACTGATCACCATTGCTCCCAATGACCAAGTAATAATCAAGAGTGTTTCCAACAACTAATCACTGACCATCGTTGTTCCCAGGTACCAATCACTGATCACCATTGTTCACAATTACCAATCAGTGATCACCATTGTTCGCAAGAACCCATCACTGATCACCATTATTCCCAATGACAAATTACTGATCACTACTGTTCCCAATACCCAATTAATGGTCACCATTGCTCTCAGTACCCTAGTGCTAATCACCATTGCTCTCAGTACCCTTGTACTAATCACCATTGTTCCCAGCAACCAGTCACTGATCACCATTGTTCCCAGGTACCAATCACTGATCACCATTGTTCACAATTACCAATCACTGATCACAATTGTTCACAAGAACTCATCACTGATCACCATTATTCCCATTGACAAATTTCTGATAACTACTTCTCCCAATACCCAATTAGTGGTCACCATTGCTCTCAACACCCTACTACTAATCGCAATTGTTCCCAACAACAAATCACTGATCACCATTGTTCCCAATGACCAATTACTAATCACTACTGTTCCCAATACCCAATTAGTGGTCACAATTGATCTCAATACCCTGGTACTAATCACAATTGTTTCCAACAACCAATCACTGATCACCATTGTTCTCAACACCGAATCACTGATCACCATTGTTCTCAACACAGAATTACTTATCACCATTGTTCTTAACTACAAATCACTGGAAACCATTATTCCCAGTGACTGATCAGTATTGTTCCCAATGACCAATTACTGATAACTATTGTTCTCAGTGCCCAATTACTGATCACCATTGCTCTCCATAGCCTACTACTAATCACCACTGTTTCCAACAACCAATCACTGATCACCAGTGTTCTCAGTAGCGAATTACTGTTCACCATTGTTCCCAACTACCAATCACTGATCACCATTATATCTTCAGAAGTGCCTTCACAAAATTCTTTCTTCTTCAAGTAAGACTTTTTGATATGCAAATAATTATGACAATTTAACACGTCAGCAAATTAACATATGACATTAGTTGGCATCTTCTCGCGACTTTTTGAGCACGCATTAGCTAATTTCCCCTGCAAAGGAAGTTGATTTTCAGATTTTTCTTGCCGCTGCATGTTTCTTCTTGCAGCTTTTCATAATAAGAGAAGCATGCTTTCAGTCCTCCCTGCTGTTTTACAGCATTTCACCTTGCATAACTTAGTGCAGCAAAACGCACGGTACAGTATCAGTGCTGAAACATCCACACTAATATGTATATATAAATATTGGCACCCATGAAAACTGCAGTGCTGCATCAACGCCTAATTCCCAGTTTAACCCTTGAATGTAAGGGGCTGGGGAATTATATTAGATTTTCTCATATTACATGGGTTTAAAGCACAGAAATCATCCGACCTACAGGATTTAAGGTGCCGGCCGGGTTAAAGGAGTTCTATGTTACTACCCAGTGGGCGTGGTTATCAGGGCGCGGGGCGTGGTCGCGGTTGGCCGCACGCTCTTCTTCTTCATTACGCTTAAAAACACACAGCTTGATGTAGGCTGATGTTAACAAGGAGACTATTGGTTATCTCTGATCCCCTGCAACCCGGCGGCATAATTAATCTGTAAACTGCACTTGGGAAGTTTTTTTTTCCTTTTCTTTCTATGAGACCTGATCATAATAAGGAAGAAAAAAGATAAAAGACATTGGAGGATCATGGTGACGGAGAGAAGTGTCCTATGGAAAGGGATCATTCTGGTTGTTTGTATGAGATCAGTGTAACTTTGAACTCGGACGAATTAGATTTGAGTGTGATGCTGTGCAAGGACAGGCTGTGAGGGGGACACTGCTTTCACTTTGCGTCCTTTTGTGTCCCGCACTCCTCGGAGCGCGCGCAAGACCCGGACGTTTTCCGCACCTCCTTGAGGTGAACCAAATCCCGGGATTACTAGAAAACTAACTTTTTCCCCCCTTCTTAAATTGAACCACTCCTTTACTGACACTCCACCTTCCCAGCCTTCTTCTTGGATTGTAAATATATATATATAATATATATATACATAAAAAAAGGCAACGCAAAGAAACAAACCGGTCGCAGTGCAGCTGCGCATTTCCAAAGCCAGGGAAAAAAAACACAAAAAAAGCATGGATGTACGATTTTATCCGTCCTCAGGGGGGACTGCAATTCCTGGAGATCCACAGAACATGGATTTCTCCCACTGCTCTGGCTACTACAGCTACAACAAGGTGAGACAAGCAGCAGGATGCTCTTAATTCATCCTTTCTTGCACAAAGTTGCCTTGGCGCTCTTGCGCACGCACTTCTAATGACTTTGTTTGCATGTTTGTTTGCAACACCCCATGCACAACTTGCACCCTGTCACACACTTTAGTCATAAACGTATCTCGGTTATATCGCACAGGACCGTGTTTTGGAGTAGGATGTTTGGTATGACGCGCGTGCACCTTCACAATTATTAATGCTGTAAACATTGTGCGTGGTTTTTCTTTTTTATTATTATTATTATTATTATTGTAGTAATGCAATAAGGTTTCTAGTCTTGCAGTTCACTCTGCTTTTGGCATCTTAAATGAGCATGGAGCAGGTGCGCGCATGCATGCGCTTAAGAAATAATATTAATAAAAGGACAAATTGTGCAGAAGTTGCATGCACTTTTGACTTTAAGTGCGATATTCTGAGATGGACAAACACTTGGGGATAGAGAGAGAGAGAAGTTGGAGAGCTGAAAACACATGCAACCTGTAATTAAGAGTGTCACGTTAATGGATTAAGCAGAGGTCGGGTATTCACAAACGATTTGCACACGCGTTGTTGGAAAAAGCAGTTGTTAGGCGAGCGCAAAAGACAAAAGCCGAGCTCGCGCGCTGCGGGACAATGAATGCACGGATTGTGCGGTGTTTTTTTTTTTTTTTTCCATGCGTTTTTTTTTTCCCCTCCTCTTATCCCTCCTCCTCCTCCTCCTCCTCTTCTTCACAGCGCCATGGGCATCATGACACAATGATATGATTGGAATGTTTTCCTTTTGGGCCACTTGTGTGTGATTTGTTGACCTGGGCTCATGGGTATTGTGTAAATGTTACTATTGGGCCACTAAAGTTTTCACAGCCAGAGCTGAAATTCCCAAAGTGTTGGTCAAATCTTCAGACCTCTTCAAACCTCTTCTCCCCCCACTTCGTTCTAGATACCATCTTGTTGAACAAAGCATGTTTTGTGATGCGATCCAACAGACTATCAGTGTCCAACTTAGTGAAGTCTATCATGCAAAGAAACCTGATCCTTTGCCTTTATTTAAATAACATATATGCATGAGAGTTAGGTCTGGATATACTTCCTCCAAGAGCATTGGAGAGCCGTTTGTGGTTATGACAAACAGTTTGAACGCAACTGCTTGTGATAAATAAATCATCCATCAGATCAGTGTGTGTGTGTGTGTGCGTTCCTCTGACATTGAAGAAGAGCTTTCAAACAGCCCTCATTTCCCCAAAAGTTTATTTTCATAGATAGAAAATCAGAACACAGATCCAATCTTTTCCATCTCAACTTGTCAGAACTTTCTACAGTTACATTTATGCCTGTTAATGATATCTAGATAATATTAATTAAAAACACCACCACCACCACCACCACCGACAACAACATTTTTTTTGGCCGTGATTTCTCAGGACGGTCATGTTTTGTGCCAAAAAAAAAAAACTTCCCAAGAGTGTAAAAGGTTACATCCTGTAATCAGCAATGGAAGTTTTATCTGCTCACTTTTGATAGGCAGTGAATAAACATGCACATAAACCCACCTGATATGCCATCCTGAAGTGTTTGCTAATAATAGCTGTAATAATTACAGAAGCATTTTATAAGACGCCATTATCTGGAAATCCAGTCATTTTAATCTACAGCTATATCAGAACCTTAATTAGCCATTGGTTTAATGAAGCTTTAGCTAATGTAGGATGATTGGATTAGAAAAAAAAAAAAGGACACTGAAAGGGAACTTTCCTAATCTGGGCATCAAAAGTGAAAAGGAAATGTGGTTGTTGTAGTAATTTGGAGGAAATCAGGCTAGCCATCATGGTTTACTAGGGAAAAAAAAAAAACAGGACTCGTTGAGAATTGTTATATTCTTATCAACATTTCAAATCTTAGCCAACATTCATACAGGAAGGAAGAAAAAAAAAAAACAAGAAACAAAAAAAAAAGAAAAAGTACCAGTTTTACACTAAAGGTTCTACCTTTTCATCATTTCACTTAATTTCTTTAGATCTTTCTAAATACAGTATGATATTTACATTTACATTTCAGTATTTATGTATTTTTACGACAAATGACTCTGAGATACAGCTCTACGGCTACTTTTGCAGTTTGGGTTTGACATTCGGCTGCTGATTGGCCGCTTCTCCGCTCTGTAATGAGTGCGGTTTGGGCCCGAGTGTACCGTTTAGAAGGCTGCACATGTGGTAGCAGTCAAGGCAAATTTACAAGAAAAAAAAAACCCGGGCCCACTTCTGAAAGGCTTAAATGAACACATGCCTACATTGTTTCAGAAGATCGCATTGTTGTTGTTGGTGTAGTTGCTGTTAGTGGTGGTGGAGGAGGTGGTGATGGTGGAGGAGGTGATGGTGGTGTTTGTTTTTTTCTTCTCATCAGTTTGGTGGAGGATTTTGAAATGGAATTTGCGCTCAGGTCTAAATGTGAGCTGGGGGATGTGACTGAGATGTCAGTACTCTGTTTGATTTTGGTTGGCCTGCGTTTTTAAAACAACGTCGGGGGAAAAAGGGGTGAGTCGGAGCTGACACATTGGCCTCGCAGGCATGCGGAGACCATTAGTGGGACTGGTTATGTTTTTGTTGTGGTTTTACAATGATGTCAAGTGCTCACTCCATTAGTGCTCCGGAGATCGAAGTATCTACAGAAAGGTTTGACAGAAGGAACACAAAGATCATTCAGTGGTAGCTCAAGCACCACGTTGAACTCTCTCTCTCTCTCTCTCTCACACACACACACTTTCTCTCTAAAGAACTTTACAGTACTTTTGGGACTTTTCCCCCTTTTTAAATCAAATCCAAGCTGATCCCAAGCTGACTGCATGCATCCTTGTTTTTTTTTTATTATTATTTTTTTAATCAAAGTACTTTTTTATTGTCCTAGAGAAAGATCTGGAGCTGTTTAACTGAGATAACAGGAATAACACGAATGCAAATAATGACACAGCATTTCCCTCAATGGAGTTTGGCCACAGTTTGGTGTTTGTCAGCATTTCCAGTCTTCTCTTTCCTTCTCTCGCTCACTCTCACTCTCTCTCTCTGTCTCTTTCTTTGTCCCTCTCTCATTTTCTCTCTCACACATTTCTCCCCCACCTTCGTGTCTGATGAAAAGCTTCATTCAGTTATGCAAGAATGGACGATTCTCTTTGTGCCTCACTCTCGCCATGGCAACCCCACTGGACTTTGTGTCAGGAAGTGTGTGCGCGTGTGTGTGTGCGCGCGCGTGTGTGTGTGTGGGTTTGTACTAACAGATGGCAAATGTGTACACACACACATGACAAATTGCCTCAGAAACCCAGTGTGGTAGCACTTCTCTATGTTCACCAAACCATATTAAACAAATCATAAATACACCGTAAACAAATGGAGCAGATTGGGTTCAGCCATCCAACTGGGCTTTGGACCATGTTTTTTGTTTTCGACATTGGATGATGATGATGATGATGGTGATGATGATGAAGCTGTAGCTGATTTATTTAGTGTATGAAGATGAAGAAGAGGAGGATTCCTGGAACAAGGGTCCGACTGTGCCGCGAGGTTTTGTGCTCCTGAGCCAAAAACAAAAGAAAAAAAAAGGAAATGAGGTGACAAGCATCAGAGATGGTAAATTACAGAGATGTTTACACCCACTGATCTTCTCTACACGCCCCTAAACGCCCCAACACACACACACGCACACACACACACATTGTTACTGCAGCACAAAGGCAAACAAAACACCCATTCAAAAGCCCAAAACACACACACACACACACACACACACACACACACACACACACACACACACACACAATTTTCCTGAGGCTACAGAAGCACTCTGTTGTTTTGTACATCAGGCGTGCATGGGTTAAACTCCTCACGATATTTTGTGCGTGTGTGTGTGCGCTGTTAACCTGTATACAGCTGCTGTCATTTCATCATACGCTCTTCCACACTGTTAGACTATTATCACTGCTATCTGACTCTGGTTCCTTGATAAGACTTGAATAGCAATTGTTAACTTTAATTCATGTCACTTCGATTAAATTTGAACCTTAAGCACAGAATTAACTTTTACCGAATCATAAAGCTGCGATAAGAAAAATATCAATGACTTTGTTTATTACTTTATGACTTTTTGCCATTCTTGATAAACTAGCTGTATGAAACAATCACATCCTGTTTATGCTGGTTTACTGCTACTGCAGTGTCTACTGCTAAAACTAATGATACAACAAAAAAAAAATACAGAAAAAAACTTCTCAAACTATTTTGTATGACAAAATTCAGCTCAAAGCCAACTGTAACAAAAGGAAAAATAAGTCATTTCTTGTTGTTCATAGTGCTGTGCAAAAGTCTTAAGCCTGGCGCAGACGGGCGACTTCTCATCGCAAGCATATTGCAATTTTTGCAAAGTTTCCCCTCTCGAGTAGCTGCGTGCGCATGTTATCTGTGACCAGTAGGCGATTTGGGGAGGGGGATGCAAGTCACGTGGAAATCACATGACTATTTTGCGGGCAGGGATTGGCTTAGTCTTTGGAGGTGATCGCTTCGTTACTGCAAAGACACGCACACGCGGCGATCTCTCTGCAACAAGTCAGTGAATGGCGATTTTTTTGTCACAGAATATCAAACATGTTTGATACCTGCGATCTGTCGCAAGCAACAAAAAAAATCGCCTTCGCAAATATCCGCACACGAAGCAATTTTTCGCTTGCGTCAAAAAGTTGCACGACCAAGCGACAGAAAATCGCTCGTGTGTGCCGGGCTTTAGGCACATGTGAAAAAATGCTGTCGATGAAAAATAGCTTAAAAAATAATTAAATGAAATGTTTTGACATAAAAAATACTATAAACAGTAATCAGCAAGCCATAATAAATGAAACAAAGTCAGTATTTGGTGTGAGACGACCCTTTACTTAAAAAAAAAATAGTAGTCTGAGTTTTATGCGGAAATGAGCTGTAGGTTTTACTGAGCATCTTAGGGTAGTATCTCACTGGGCTGCGACAGCTTGCGACAAATTGCGAACGTCATTCGCGAGAGAGTTTCAAAAGTGTCTTGAAACATTCGCGGGGCTTCTCAATTTCCTCGCATGAGTCGCAAAGTGTCGCTCCTTCGTCGCTGAAATTTTGAACATGTTCAAAAAATTTGTGCGACAAAATTTCTCTCAAAATAGCCGCAAATGCGTCGCTGGTGTCGCAAAGCCGTCGCGAACCCTTCTCAAGTCAGTTTCCGTGAGGCTTCCTCTACTTCCCTGCCTGCCGAGGGAAAGCCGGGCTGCGACAGCCTGCGACTAGTTGGAGACACGACAATTGCGGTAAAATATGCAAATATCAATTCAGTGTGATTCCAAGTGAAAATTGTCGCCAATTCGGATATTTTATCGCAATTGTTGTGTCCCCAACTAGTCACAGGCTGTCGCAGCCCAGTGAGATACTACCCTTAGGGTTCATGCGAAAGTATTGCGAGGGAATGTAAAATTAGCTGAAACAAGCAAATAAAAAAATCCCTACATGACCGTGTTGTGCGTTTTTTTTTTTTAAACATTGACTACTCTCTCTGAACAAATTGTGTCCTATAACTCAATTCAGCTAACACATCTTCCTTTTTCCACTTTTTTTTTTCCCTTTCCTCCTCATGATAGCGAGTCCTGCAGCTGAGATCAGACGAGCACATCTTCAAGTTCATAAAGGCTAAGTTTGGCTTGGGGGCTACAAGGTAGGTTTTGCACTGGGATTCTCCCCTTCTGTAAATTTAAACTGTTTGTCATTAATCAGGGCCATTAATGCAGTGATTTATTCAGGATTCTTCTCTTCACTGAGGCTAGACAGAACCATTAGTTCTCTGAGATTTATAGAGGTCTCGCTGCTGAGAAAAATGTCATCTGGAACGCAAAATAATCTACTCTTTCACTGGATATTACAACACGTTCACATTACACCCTGCCTGCAGGGCTTAATGACCGTATCACACCTCAGTCCCGACTTTTTTCTTTTATACATTTTCCTCTCGCATTATCTATCTTCCCAGTTTCTTCTTTTCACACTGATTCATTTCTTCCCCCTCAATTTCAGTGTTGTTTTAATCACCTTATTGGCATCAGTGCTTTACACGCAATATTGAGAGGGAAGTTACAAGTAATACTGGCAATAAAAAAAAAACCATAGAATAAGTACTGTCATTAACACATATTTGCACCCACATAAATTCCCACTAGTATGAAATGGAACATGATCAAAAGCTGCCATAAATGGGCCATGGTGCGTTTGGGTAAAAAGAAAATGGCATATATAATTTCCCAAGATGTCCCTCTGTATGGAGTCACAGGAGTGCCATAAAGAAAAATAAATCTGCAAGGGAAAAAAAAAATGTTGTAAAAGAATAAAAAAAAAAAATAAAACAAATAAAAGATTAGGAAAACTAGATAGACATTGTGACTAAAGTCACAGTATATTGCGCTAGCTGTTAGAAACCAGGACGTCTGGTCACCGTACCCTATAAATCCAGAACGGTAAGTGATGGAGAATGACGTTTAGTGAGGAAAAGTTACGCCCTGCCGCCATAAACGGGGGAGACCCCACCAACAACAACTGATTTGAAAAAATAATGAAAATTGACAGTTATAATTTTTTATAATTTATAAATCCCATTTTTCATGGATTATTCCATTCAGTGATCCAGATCAGCACCAAAAGTCATAGCAATGTAATTCAGCCCAGAGGTATTCGTCATGTGAAATTTGGATTGATTGGTTGAAAACTGAGGGAGAAATAGCATCCTAAAAATGTAATAATACTATATAGTAATAATAATAATAATAGTAATAATAATAATAATAATAAAGTAGAAAGGTCCTGAGTGAGAGTAACAATTTGTACCAGCACTGCTAGCACAAATAAATAAATAAATGCTTTTCTTTGTTGCTTTTGCTCTTTCTATTTTTATTTCTGCATTTATTTTCATATTCTTTCATTAATTTTCTTATTTTTCAACATTTTTTTTTTTTTTGTAGATTTTGATTTAATTTATTTATGTATTTATTTATTTTTATGGCACTCCTTGTACTCCATACCTCTTTCTCTGTCTGTCTCTCTCTCTCGCTCTCTTTCAGGGATTTTGATGCCAGTCTGTATCTGTGCGAGGAGGCGTTTGGCTTGTTGCCCTTGGACACATTCGATCGTTTAGCTGCTACTCTGTTGCTGTACCCTTACCTCTGTACGCTCTCTGTACTTGTCGTCGTGCTGGCGGTTGCTGCTCTCAGCAGCCTAAGGTATTATTTGCTTTATGAAATTATTATTACCTTATAATTAAATTATTACAAATTTTTCATTCTTTGCTACGGATAAGAACGATTTGACTGTTTTCTTGCGACACTGATGGTTTCTCACCGAAGAGATAAAGCAACGTAAAGAATTTGCTTTTCAGTGTGGAACATTTTCTGTTTCTGCTATTAAATATGTGTATTGTATTTTACATAAACAGAACCACACAGTGAAATACATTGATTGATTGATTGATTAATTGATTTTTTTTTTTTTCTAGAGGATAATATTCACCTCTGAAAGTCATTCAGGATTTTAATTCTTATAAAGTAATCCTATACACTGAAGAGATCAAGCAATGCAAGGAGCAATATGATTAATGTTTGGCTTTTCATTCTGGCTTTGTGTTTCTAATGAAAAACAGTACTGCTTAGGTATTGTCTTTCACATTTCCCCCCCAAATTATGATTATTTTTCTGTCTGGCGCAGAATCTTCTTATTGAATTAGCAAGTAACATGCCTCAATGGCAACAAGAGTTTTATTTCTTCAGCACTGACTAATGATGGATGTCGTTTCTCTTTACTTAGTCAAGCGATTCTTGACGTAATATGGATCACTACAGTTGTGGAATAGGGCTATTTACTGTATTTTTATTATGTACTGTTTGATCTCAAACTCATTAAGAAGGCAAGAAATTGCACTAATTGACTTTTGACAAGACACGTGTTAATTGAAAAGCATTCCAGGTGACTATCTCATGAAGCTGGTTAAAATAATGCCAATAGTGTACAAAGCATCATCAAGGTAAGCGCTGGCTATGCTGAAGAATCTAAAATATGAAACATTTTGGGATTGATTTAACACTTTTTTTTTTTTTACCGCATAATTCCATAGTTTCCATTTGTTATTTCATAGTTTTGATATCTTCAGTATTGTTCTACAATGTAGGAAATGGTCACAATACAGAAAAAACGATGAATGAGTAGGGGTGTACAAACTTTTGACTCGGTTCTGTAGTCCATTCCCAAACAAACGCTGTTTTGATTTTTTTTTTTCCCCTGCGTTACTGGAAAGAATAACCTGTGTTGAAGATGGTGGAATTGTACATGGTTCATGTGAATAACCGGAGGCATGAAATTTTGATAAATAGCCAGAATAGTAAAACCTTACTGAGAGTAAATCACTAAAAACAAATCTGAAACAGTAAAGGTTTCATGTAATGTTATGCTAGCGTATACATGTACGCTCTTCAAAGTGGTAAGAGCTAATCTTAGTCCTAATTGGAGCTATTTCTGACCGAAAACACTGTTCTAGGTATCTCTGTAGAACTTTTAAAGCTCATAGGCAACGGTTTTAATTTTATGCACATTTGAAACTTTATATGTTAAAAAAACCCTCTGTAATTTT
>JAODLJ010000020.1:29276589-29288469 GCA_027576115.1 Cathorops melanopus
AGTCCACCAAATAAAGGTCAGGATGTCATTCCAATGGTGTAGCAGCCACAGTCCCACCAAAAGGCGCACGAAAACAAATCCCACACCGCCAGCACAGCCGCCGCGACGCCATCAGGCAACATCATTCGGAGCACCACGCCATGGATCCACAAAGCAAGCACAGAAGCACCGCCACGCAGAGCGCCGGTACGTCCCAAACCACCTGCACAGCCGCCATGACGCCACCGAGCAACATCGCTTGGAACATCACGCCAAGCACTAAAGCACCGCTGCACAGAACGCTGGACAACCACGATGTTAAAATGAGCAAAGAGCTCACTGCAGTCCATAGCTACGAGCACAGGTGTCACCCACGGCAAACCAAGGCCTGGAGGGAACCGACGCCCAAAACTGGGTTTGGAGCTACACCGCAACCGGCGGGCAAAAACACTCAAACAAATATCAAACTACAGAAACACAAAAATCAATCAATAAATAAATAAATAAAGAGATGTACTCTCAACTGGAAGTGGAAAAAGGAATGCTATGTTTCTTCTTGTTTATTTGCTCGCTTATGGAATATTTCTTTCTTTGTTTGTTTCCTTTTTTTGTTTGTTTTTCTTCCTTCCTGTTTGTTTTTGTTTCCTTGCTTGCGTAATTCTTTCCTTGTTAGTTTGTTTGTTTGTTTGTTCCTTTCATCTTGAAATCACAGGTTTATAGTCACACCCTCGTTCTGATACGCTATTATTTCTATAGTAACAGCTCATTCACAGGGGCGTGTCCAGCAGACGCTCCGCATCAGCGGATTAAAAAAAAATGGCTGCAAGGTGAAGTTTTGTGTATCGTCTCTGTAAGGAGTCTCCAGTGTGAGTGCTGTGTAACCGTCAAAGGTGAAGCTGGAACTTGAAGTTCTCAGATGTCTTCAGGACAGTGGAGTTTACACTTCTTTACAGTTTCTCAGGAACAGAACAGGCTGCGATTTTTATTATTAGGTTCTCGAGAGAGAATAAAGAGTGGGGTGAGGGAACGAGTGTTTATAGCTGCTACAATGTGAGTGAGGACGGGAACTCACTCCTTTCACTGACGTTCTGTCGCTATAAAAAAACAAATCGGTCTCATGGATGCGGCAGTTTCTTTACAGTGACTGCACTCAAACTTCTGTGTGTGTGTGTGTGTGTGTGTGTGATAGCTGGATCATTTAGGTTGTAAATGAGCGTAGAACAGAATGACCCAGGTATACGACAGAGTCGCTAATCAAAATGTCATTAGTGGAGTTCTGGAAATCTCTCTCTCTCTGTCTCTCTCTCTCTCTCTCATCAGCCTAATGAGGCGTCGCTGATTACGCTGTTAAAAAAGCACCACCACACACCATCTTCTGCACAACAACACTGTAAACTGTTGTGCTTTACAACACACATGCGCGGTCACGGCCGGAGCATATCGAGCGCGCGTCTCTCTGCAGCAGCTCGTTACACCGTTTATGGGTTTGTCCGAGTTTAATCGTCGACTTTGCAACTATGTAATGGAGCGTTAATTACTGATTTAACTCACACTGGTGCATTAACTTTTTAAAGAGGACTTGTGTTCGGGATGCACACGAGACACACACACACACAGATGGAAAGGAGAAACCGTTTCATTGTTTGAGTTTGGTAGAATGTTTCCTGAATGCTAATGTTTGCGAGACGAGTTCTGACTGAAATTCATGCTAACAAGTTTAAACACCCTCCCTGTGTCTGAAATCGCTCCCTCGTTCACTGCTCCCTACTCTCTGTCTAGGGAATTACTACGGTATATAGAGGACTGTATAGTGAGCTCATTGGTAAAATGTAAAAACTCTTTCGGACACTAGTCCATCGCACAATTAAAACGCGCCGGATCAGTCGGCTGGTGGGTTTCAAAATAATAAACACATGCGTGTGTTTTTGTGATAAATCCGTATTATATAGTTCCACTGTGAGTGAGATTTGATCTGTCTGTTGTCTCTATGCAGTTATGTTGTTTATTCATTAATATTTAATATTACTTCAATTACAAAGTTTCTAAATATTGTATCGTAAATACTGTACAGTGCAAAATGCTTCTTAACATCCTTTTTTTTTTTTAACTTTAATTTTTGGCTGCCGTTGCTGTACATTTCATATAATTGCCAAAAAAAAAAAAAAAAGTAATTCAATTTGTAGCTTGGTTTATGCTGAAACAAGAGAAAAATTCAATGTACAGCAAAAGGCAAACATAAATCTAAGCCCTTTAAAGGATTAATGCAGCATTAAAGTAGCACAGCATAAAGTCTGAAAAAATAAATCGACAATAAAGCTGTCCTTTATTATTTTTTGAACCGTAGCAGGACCAGAATGTTCCATTATTATCATTTTGTTTTCCGCTTAGTCACCTTTTGTCTCCTAATCCATTGTTTATAGCCTCTTAATTCCACCCAGGCATCTGTTTTTCTGTTGTTTTGACATTTGGAAAAGTGGAGAAAAGAAAGAGAAGATGGGAGAGAAGCAAACCTCTGGCCTCATTAATGCAGCGGGAGAATGAGTTGTCTGATAGCATACGCTAGATGATGAGGTGAAATCATACTGAACTGATTATTCCATTAGTCTTTTGTTTGACTGCTCGTTGCTGTGCTGTGCTGCACCCACAATGCTTTGCGGCTTTTGGTCGCTCGGTGCGGCCCTGACAAAAACAGCAGGTGTTCAAATACTAGTGAGCAAAGAGTTTAGAGAGCGAAAGTAAATAAAAGACTCATTTGAATGTGCAAACAGAGCACACGGAGGGAAGTAACATCTTTTCGTTGTCCCTCGCTGACAAAAGTGAAAAGTGATCACAGGCTCGAGTGTTGATCAGCTCGAGCTTTCTTTGACATTCTTTCTCCACAGCCACTCTTCCTTGTTTATCTTTTCTCATCCTGCCATTCTGTGGGATTTTTCCCAACCGAGATGGTGCTCGAACACAGCTGCATGGTATGGAAACCAAATAACCAGCTTTAAAATGCTCATTAGTTAGTGTTCTTCCAACTAAACTCCCCCTCCTCCCTTCAAAAAAAAAAAGTCATATACAAACATGAGGTAGCAGGTTAATATCCGAATCAGCTCCAAATACATTTGAATTATCTCCACAAAAAGCTAATACAAATCGGAAAAGCACCATCACCCCTTCTGCAGAGTTTTTAATGACATCCTTTATAGCAGTGCATTAGACTGATAAGAATAAAGAGTCTTTGTTTTCTCCAGGAATGGAATATAATTTATTTTAAATGGTAATTCTTTCACTCTTTCTCGCACTCTCGTCTCATTTTTCACTGGTCAGAATCTTGTCCTTGAAACGATTTGGTTCGTTTCCATGTGTAGATTACAACCCCACATCATCATCGTCATCATCATCATCATCATCATCATCTTCATCATCACATTCACTGCCTGAGTTTAGTGTTTGGCTGTTTTCACATTTTCACATGAGGCATTTTATTCTACAGAAAAATACACTATCTGAAGAGATTTTTGTGCTGCTGTGGAAAAAAAAAAGGCTCATGCAACACACCCAACTGTAACCATAACACTGTTACCGCTTCTGCGTTCCAACAGTATCGGCATATAAGCTAGCTTTTCCATTGTTTTTTTCACCTTTCTCAATATTTATTTAACGTTAAAATATCAAAGATTTATCATGTTGCAAGTGTTTTTGTTTTTTTTAATTGGTTCATGATCAAAACCTTGTTTCTATCTTGTCTTTGCCTGCCCTCTTGAGCTGTGACCTGATTGGTCATCACTTGGTGCCTTCTAAAAACAACTTTTTTGAAGTGATGGAAAAAAATATCAGTGCTTTTTAAAAACAGCCACATTCCTGCAAACATTTTTTGTGATTATATATCAAATGTGTGCTATTGGTTGAGGATATAAATTCTCAATGTGAAAGCAGCCTTAAATATAGCCAGAAGTGGCGATGAAGGGCCCGAGCACCTCTGGCATACCAAATCTATCATGAATTCAACAAACTGCCTAGGACGAGAGCGTCAAAATGTAACACGTATCAAAATGCACAAAACCAAAAATAACTCACTTCCTGTTGAATATGGATAATACAATGTACATTACAATTTTGTTCGTCTTGGGGCACCCCATACACCTTCCAAATTTGATACGGATAGGTGAAATTATATACCGGACAAAAGTCTCAATGACATGTGGGGGCGCTATGTTGTCCCCTGGACACACCCAGGACCAAACCTGTATTCCTGAGTAGTGGTGGCCAGGACTGATGTGTGTACCAAATTTCATGAGATTTCGCCCATGGGAATCACCTCAAAAATGGCCAAGTCTTGAAGAAAAAGAATAATAAGTATAATAACAAGAATCCTTAGGAAAACAATAGGGCCTTGCACCTCAGTGCTGCACCCTCTGGTGGACACTGGAGGTGGCGCACCTCCGGTGCTTGAGCCCTAAATAGTGCTGTTTGCTATTCTGGCCTATAATTCTGTTCAGTTTATATCTCCACTGCCAAACATCTTGTACATCCCAAATACAGCGTGTCACTTTGATGATGTTTTCTGTTACACTTTCAATGTGAGTCTAAACAACACTGTTTGTGTACTTTCACGATCCAAGGATGCTCATTTCCAAAGCCTGCTTGACAGAACTAACACGGGCAATTAATCATTTGACTCTCGAACATGAGATGATAGTGAATCAGACACATGGGCGAAGATAGGGACCTTTCACACACATGTTTGCACCGTCTTCCAGTTCACCAACCATGAAATTGTTTTCATCCCCATCACTGCATGTTTTCAACTGTAATACAAACCTTCGGTTCCTGCAAAGTCGGCAAAGTGCTTATTCCTTTCCCGTCTCTTCTCTTTATTTATAAGGCTAAATGAAGCTTTGAGCTCAGTTGTGCCATAATACGTTTTGACACATGTTCTCATTTTGATGTTGAATGAAAAAATAAGGAGTGAGTATAAAACCAGAGAATTCGGTGAGTATTAACTCGACTCTAGGGGAAAAAAATGAGAGAAAGAAAAAATGATTGAAGCAGTGCAAGTCTTTCAGAGGAACATATGGTTCCCCTCAGTGTGGATATTTATTCCATACACGTATTACAAGCAGAGAGTGGCTGCTTTGTAGATGGCTTCCAAAAATTGTACAGTGATTGCTTCATTGCTGATGTGATTTCTATTGGCCTCAGAAGTATCCTTAACAAAAATGCCAGCCTGTTCCTCTGCGCTACGGAGTAAATGAATGTTGCATTTTGGTTCTAATAAAGTTGCATTAGGGAAGCTGAGCAGCTGGTTCCCATCTGGAGCTTATTGGGAAAGTATTGACATGAAGAGCAGGCATGGAGCAGTAGGCATACATATACAACCCTCCATTAGAAACCCTTCAGATTTAATTTTCCCCCTCAAACTACAAAGATCTGAGGTAACGTACATCAGTCATTCTCATAACTGCATACCTTTGCTATTAGTTTCACTGTAGTTATGAATAATGTCTGTAAAATGAACAACTGAACAATAACAAGTGAGTGTACGGGGTTAAATTAATTAAAATATAGACATATTTCAATAGCGTTGACGTGACAGACCAGTTGCTGTAGGAAAGCTTGTTGAAATTTGAACAAAAGTAAAGTATAGTTCAACAGAGTCCAAAACTAACATTACTGTTACTAACAGGTTCTGATTTCATGCGAGCACATACACTTTTCCCACAAATATTGGAAGCACCCAGTTGTATAAAATGTCTTTGTATGCTATAGGATTACAATTTCCCTTCACTGGAACTCACAAACCCAAACCTCTTCCATCATGACAATGTCCCCGTGCACAAAGCAAGCTCCATGGTTTACCAAGGTTGGACGAGAAGAACTCAAGTGTCCTGCACAGAGCCATGACCTCAACCCCATTGAACACCTTTGAGATGAACTGGAATGCCAACTGCCTCCCAGGCCTCCTGCATACCAGGCATCTTGCTCCAGCCTCTAATGCTCTTGTGGCTGAATGAACACAAATCCCCACAGCGACGCTCCAAAATCTAGTGGAAAGCCTTCCCAGGAGAGCGGAAGCAGCAAAAGTGGAACATCTGGAATGGGATGTTCAACAAGCACATATGGGTGCAATAGTCAGGTGTCCGTAAACTTTTGGCCATATACTGTAGTGTTTCTCATATAACAATAAAATGATTACACTATATAAAGGACATTCTGTGTTACTATAAGGAGTGTGTTAGGACAGTCAGAAATAGGGGTAGAGTAGGAGTCCATTTCTATCCCCCAAGGTACAATCTATGCTAATGTACCCACTAGGGCTCATTATTGGACCTCAAGGTAACTATGTGTACCTTTTTAGGGCCAAATAGGTACATATATGTTCCTAAGCAGTATAGAAAGGATACAAATAAATGCCTTAGAAGGTACTGTCCCAGTGACAAGCCATTGTACCCCTAAAGGTACAATAACACACTTTATTTTCTGAAAGCGTACAGTGGAGTGCAAAAGTTGGCACACCCTTACAATAAAGCCATAAATCTGGAAAAAAACACTGTTTCACAGACACATTTTCATGGAAAATGCTCAAAGAGCGGATATTAAGAAATGACAAGTTATTATTAGGAGAGCGAGTAGTGTATGTTCACATTTATAAAATTAAATGTCTGGCATCATAACAAGTTGACAAAATGGTGCGAGAAGAGGCTGAACAGACATTGAGTAAAATGTACCAATAATTCAGATAGTAGGCTATTGTTTGCTATTTTCCAATACATTATGAAAATAAAACCAGCTTTTGGTGGTGGACCCAAAATTTGGATCATATTATTGTTGTTATTCATTATGATAGTAGTGAAAAGGATTACCTTGATGCTTTTGGATGACCTTGAGGCACTAATTTAATAGTTTCCTGTTGAACCTTTTTTTTTTTTCTAGTTTTTTCTTTCCTTCCAAACATTCAAATTATTATACGGCGCTTTTGGCCCAGGGGAACTTTTTTCATACTTCCTTGAACTGTTGGCGAAAGGTGCCTTTTTTTGCATGTCTGCACTGCAGGATCTGAGGACAAGGGACTTTTTAGCTCCTACTGCAGGGTAGGTACTCTTCCAGCATTCTCCCAGGAACCATGAGTGATGTAAGTGTACATTGATTGGTCCAGATGATGGGTCAAACACATGAGCCAATGCAGGCTGAATTATACAGCATCGGCAACCACCAGTTTAAAAAATCCGTGTAAATGTTAGCCAACAGCTCTTAAAGTTTATATATATATATATATATCTCTAGCCGCTTTATCCTGTTCTACAGGGTCGCAGGCAAGCTGGAGCCTATCCCAGCTGACTACGGGCGAAAGGCGGGGTACACCCCGGACAAGTCGCCAGGTCATATAAGTTATTTTCCATGGGTATTTTTAGTTGTCATGTAAGAAAACCCTTAGCCTATAAAATAATAAATCACACTAACATGTTAGGTAAACATATTTTAAGTAATTACTATTTTCCACTGTGAATTTGCTCAGAACTTAACTTGCTCAGAGAAAGAATTTACTGTCAGTACATAGCACTTCCTGGTCCCCCATTCTACGACACAGTGGAATGATCCGTTTCTAGAGAACCATCCGACTGAAACAAGACAAATTTAAATCCTAATTAATTCATATGAAAACAACAAACTAGTGACATCGCTATAGCAACAGTCGGCTGCCTTACGTCACTTTAGCATTCCTAATGGTGATGTGAATGCAAACAGGAAAAAAGCCCTTGAAGGTATGTAATTCTTAGGGGAGCTCCCCAGTGTGTAGTTCCGCTCAATAAGTCCCTCGAACTGTTTGGTCTGAAAGCACCTATACTGGACCTGCTGAAGGTTCCTCGGAGTTGAATACTTTCCCAGTGGATATATTTTGACCAAGGCCCGTATCTGTCAATGATCTCAATGAGCTTATTGTTTAAGTGTCGCTGAAAAAATCAACTTCCTCCTGTCCGTATAGTCCTTTATTCATTCATTCATCTTCAGTAAGCACTTTATCCTGGTCAGGGTTGTGGTGGATTGAACTTAAACATGGGGGAGTATTGACCCTGGAAGGGATGCCAGTCCATAGCAGGGAACCTTGCACACACACATTCACACCAATTTAAGGTCACTAATCAATCAATCAATCAATCAATCAATCAATCAATCAATCAACGTACAAGTTTTTGGACAGGAAAACCTGGAGGAAACCAGTGGAGAACTTACCATGGAGAAATTCCAAACACATAGTAACCTGAGCTCAGGATTGGACCCTGGAACTGTGAGGCAACTCCACCATGCTGTCCTCAATGTCATATTTATAACCACCTCCACGCCCACAAAAAAAAAAAAAAAAAGAGGACAAATGCATAAAGTCAGCAATCTTACCTGAATAAGCACTATGCAGTTACTTTGAGAAGTTTATGTTACCTTTAAAGATGAAGCTCACTCACTATGACATTTCTTTTGTCCAATGAAGTTTATATTTTATTGCGCTTGGATATACTGGGCTCAAATTGCTTTTTCACAGTAGCAGAGAAATACTATTACAAGGCTCATTGGCAAGGCTATTCACTCTTTGCATGTTTTTGATGAAAATAGTACAGAATGTAGATCGTTGGCTTTTGAAGGCATGTGTTTTTGATGGCGAATGATGTACTTGTTCCAGATTGATGAAAAGCATCACTAACCTTACTCAACCCTCACGCTCCTCATCCTCCTCACAGTTCTGTTAAATTACTCTGGCAAATTGGACACAAGCATATTTTCTACTGAGACCTAAAAGATAATATCCTTTCTTTCCTTCATTTCCTGGCTCTCTTTTTTTATTTTTTTTGGAAAAACAGTAGCATTAAGTGGGTTTTGAATAAAATGTTTCAGGTGTTGGTCACAATGGACTTCTTTAACACTGAACATTTATTAATATTTAAGAGTTATCATGAACAAGTTTTCTGAAATCATCAGAAATGGGATTGGAGGATAAATACAATCTGGGAAGATCATTTCAGGATGCTGAGTTAACAAATTATTGCACCAATTCATTTTATGAAGCATATAGAATTAAATATGATAAATGTACAGTCGATAAATTCATTGTATCAACATGGATAAATATGTTTAATGTGTTGGTACTCGTCACTATAAGTTTATACAGAGATATTTACTTTGTCTGCTATGTAATTAGAATTTGTTCATCCCATAGTGAATTCCAGTGTATGAATTATGGTGGATTTTTATTTATTTATTTCCTTTTTTTGAACAGAGGGATCTGACCCACATAATTAAGAATTTAAACCCACTAAAGACTGTAAACGTTTGGTAAAATCACCAAAAAAATTCCCAACTGAATCTGCAAAAGACATAATTGACATACTGGAGCACTCCTATAATGGGCCATACCATTTTTGACCACTGATAACTTTCTTCCTGAAAATATCCATTGTGAAAAAAAAAACAGAATAAAAAAAAGAAAAAAAAATTCTTCATGAAGAGAAAATTGTCGAAAATTCAATAAATGCAACCTTTATATAAAACGTCTGACCAAATCATTTATGCTTAGAATGTAAACAAACCGGCAAAATGACAGTAGCAATTTGTGAAAAATGCTATCATAATAATTCTTGATCCCCCCCCCCCCCCCCCCCCCCGATACATTCTTACTCTCAATTACTTTCATTCCATATTTTGTTGCTTTTTACCTCGCCCGGGACGGACTCCACCAGGGGGCAAGGTACTGTTTTCAGTGGGGTTTCTTTGTTTGTTTGTTTTTTTTGTTAATGATGTTATGGGAAAACAACTGGACCAATCTCCATGAAACTTCCAGGATAGATGGACATTGGTCTCAAATAGAACCTCCAACATTTTGGGGGTTATCCGGTCAAGGTCAAGTTCAAGGTCGTCAAAAAGGTCAAACTCGTTTTTTCGCGATATCTTCCTTCATATTAATTTAGATGTGTTCTGATTGGCTGGGAGCAGTATGACGTGTTCTGATTGGCTGAGAGCAGTACTGTGTACGAATGAGAATCAGAACCTTGTTTATTGGCCAAGTATGTTCACACACAAGGTCAAAATCAAGGTCAATGTCACCAAAAAGGTCAACATTTTTTCACGATATCTTCCTTCATATTCATCATAAGTACTACTGGGTGAGGTTTGTTTTGTCTGGCAACACTTGTCTGTATTTTTTTTTTTGGAGGGGGGGGTTGTTTTTGGAAGAGTTATTTCGTCCTTGGTTGGTTCAGCAACACGCTCCGCCATTTTGTTTTTCTCTACTCACCATATATGAGCTGATAGCCTAGTAATAGAGCAGGCAATCAAAATAGTAGAGCGCGCGATTGCTCATATCCACTGAATGTGGATAGCATAATAGCTTTTATTCGTAGTTACCCAGTAGACAAGACTACTGCAACAACTACTCCTTCCTGATTGTTTGCAAAAACAAAAGAAGTTTTCATGTAGTATGTAGTTACTCGTTCTGAATCCCTCCACAAAGCTGTCCTATTCCATTCCTGCTAGCACAATACACACAATATATCACTTGCAGTTAAACATAGAAAGAAAATAAAGGTCTGCAAATGCAAATAATATTTTTACATGCAAAGTTTTCCAAGGACACCAGAGCACATAAATGTTCGCCAGCGACTTCTGTCAAGGGCACAAACATGATATGCTACATGACCTAACAATGGCCAAAAGTTTGTGGACACCTCTCCATCACAGCCAAACATACCCTTGATTTGTTCCACTCTAACCTTGGTAAACCATGTCTTCATGGAGCTCACTTTGTGCACAGGAGCACTCTCATGCGAGAACAGGTTTGGGCTTCTTTGTTCCAGTGAAGGAACTTGCAATTCTACACCATACAAAGGCATTCAACAGTTTGGGGAACAACCATATAGGTTCAGTGTTTGTGAGGGTCAGGTGTCCACATATTTTTGGCCAAGCACACTGGTGCTCATAAATTTATGATTTGTTGACCTCTGGTTTAAATGGAATTGTCTTGGTAGCAATGCCAGAGCTATAACATGCAGCTAGAGTCCCTGTATGAGCGTAAAAGAAACTCCGCATGTTCTCTGCTGTGTGTGTGTGTGTGTGTTGATGTATGTATATATGCGCACGCCTACACAGTCGACCCACTTGTCCACTTGTCTCGGGGTCACCAGATGCATCTGACCAGCTGTTATGTTGGACACAGTTTTTTAATCCAAAAATGTTCTCAGTTTAACCTAGAACATTGCCTCTTGCTTTCTTGGCTCACGCATGAAATCACTCGAGATTCAAGGGAAAGAAAAAAAAATTGCACAAGCAATCTCGAAGCTCCTAATACACTTTACAGCGCCTTGATTTTGTTTTTGAATTCAGCGCAATAAAATGTGTAATAAACAAGGCTAGTGAAGTTAAAGAAAAGGAAACATTGACTTTTTGACTTCCAATCTTTGTAATTACTCAGCTGATCAGCTGTTTTTCCTCTCTTGCTCTATAAAAAACCCATCCATTTAAAGGCCCGTTCGTGAGATCTATTCATCAGCATGCTATCAGAAGCTGAAGGCAATTAAGTTGTTATCTGCTTTATCTATGTCCCTTAGCCACTGTAATGGATATGGATGAGATTGACTAGGACAGATTTAGACTGAAGTATGTTTAATAGTGAGAAAGAAATAATACAGGAGTGATGTGTTTTCTGACGGATGTACATGGGCTGTGAAAGTAGATTGGAAAAAAATTAAGTGTTTAAAGGAATATGTTAACAGTAACATGTTAATACTTCTTAAAGCTCAAAGCAAAGGTGGGAAAATATACAGTATAGCTGACGCTTTTAACAGCAGTCAAAATTAGGCCAAATAAAAAAAATAGTGTGTTTCCGGTAACCCGACCGATTGAGAATTTCTGCGTCGAAATTGCCGACCGTAA
>JAODLJ010000020.1:30116689-30128513 GCA_027576115.1 Cathorops melanopus
TCGCAGAACAGTTTAACCGTATTATTATTATTATTATTATTATTATTATTATTATTATTATTATTATTATGGACATTCTGTCTAAAAAAAAGATGTGATCATCATTATTTGGAATTTATTGTCGTTTAGGTTTTGAATGTTGATTTGTTGTTGATGTATACAGAGTAAAATCGTGTCCAAATTTCATCTCATAATTTGAAGCATAAAATGGAAAAGAAGGAAAAATGAGAAGCGCACAAAAATGTCGGGTTCAGATAAAGTCTTAGTTTGGTCAATACTTAAAAAAAAAAACCGCACTCTTGCGTATAGACAGGGTTTGAGTTTTTATAGTGTCTTTACTGAAACTATAGGGCATACATAATCATCAACACGAGACTTAAACGCAACACACAGATATATGCACTATTATTATTATTATTATTATTATTATTATTATGAACTCAGCCAAGTTGTGCTTTAACACCCCTCCCTCCCCCCTTTGTTTTTTGTGCTAAAGATGATAATAATTAGACTTTGTTGTCTTTATCTGAAGTTATTTTAAACTGCACACTTCAAAGCATGCACGCGGCTCATTTGGGGTCGAAAACAGCGTTTAGTGCGCATTAACATTTCTTCCATAAAGTGGCCTATTTATGGCTTAAAAGTGTTATCTGGAGGAATAGGTCCATCTCTGTCCACTTTTCGGCGTCTGAGATCAGGTTTCGTTTTGCTGATTTTTGAAAGGAGGCTTTGATGCGATAAGGGTTTGGGTTCCAGTATCGAAGCTCGAGTAATTTTCTACGCAATTGGGCTTTTTTTATTCGATTTTCCCTATTGCTTCCAAATGGTACGGATGGTGAAATGCCAAAACACAGAGCGAGAGAGAGAGAGAGAGAGAGAGGTTCTCCTACAGGCTGAGAGAAACTTGAAAAGCTTTTCCTCTGGACTTTGGACACTGTCCTCTTCATGTTCGTCAGATGATTTTTTTTTTTTTGTCCCTCTAAAAGAAGACAGCCAGGCAGAAAGAAGTGATGCAATCCGTGCAATGCTTTGCACCTCCTAAATTTTATTTTTTTTTCTCTGCTCCAGTTTACATTATCTGCGCAAACTGCAGTGATAAAGCACAGATTATTGTCTACAGCAAGAAATTTCACACACACACACACACACACACACACATTCGTGACACTAGTTGATCCTTTTTTCTTTTTTCTATTCAAAGAAATATCTGTTTAGATCATCATTTATTCCTCTTCTTTGAATACTAAGTTTTAAAAATTGACAACACACACACACACACACACAGAGGGAGAGAAAGATATTATTATTATTATTATTATTATTATTATTATTATTATTATATTGTAACAGACTTTCCAGAACCAACTTTGCAAGTCAGATTGTTTTCCTTTTTTTTTTTTTTTTTTGAGTATACAAATCTAATAAATAAACAAACAAGCCCATGAGATATTTTCAGATTTGCGTGCGAAGAGAGTCAAAGCTGCAGCTTGGGCAGAATTTCGAGTAAATAATGTCAAGAGCAGAATTTTGCTCCTTAAATGAAATAAATCAAATAAAGAAATGAATGGCGGCGTTTGTTATTCTGCGTCAGATGACCAAGCAGAGCGTTTTGCAAGTCAAAATGCATAACCTGTTGGCTTCTGTGCACATGATGCACCTAATTTTGCTTTCCTCAGGCCCTTGGAAACTTCTTTCCATTCGCACTGTGCGAAACACGCTTTGATAAACACTTTGGGTGGAAAACCGAGGCCTGAGTGTTGTCGAACGCAGCCCTGAGAACGGCATGGCGGAGAAGTGGAAGGCAAGTTCTCTTTCTGTCCCTGTTGGCCCATCACCGAGGGTGGGATGTGAAGCTGTTTTAACCTTTGCCAGCCTCCCTCTGTGATGAGGTGAGGAGAGATCAGGTCACAGCGTGTCCTCATGTCCTGCATCACTGACCCCCAGAGAGCCTGCTTAAAGAGAGCATAGCAGGAACTGCTGCTTTACTGGGAGGGGGGTATGAATGTCGCTGTTTTCCCTTTTCACCCCAGCAAACATACTTCCCACCCAAAGAGAGATTCAGATACAGAGAGAGCTCACCCCAGCTTACCACCACACACAGAAACAAATAGCAGGGATTTGGTTGCTTGTCCTTCTCTCTCTCTCTCTCTCTCTCTCTCTCGCCACGATTTCTATAGTAGAAGTTTTGGAAGTGGCCTTGAGGGCCCGGCTTTGCTTTGTTAAGTCCCCTCTCACACCCCTCCTGCTTTAAAGCATGTCCCTAATGCACAGTCCAAGCAAAGCTGACCAGAGGAGAGCTTTACCCCATCTAGTGTTCATAGAGACATTTCCTAAAGGCTGAAAAAGAGAGAGGGGGCATGGGAGGGATGGGAGAAGGGTGGGAAGGACAGAGCCAGAGAGAAATGAAGAGGTGAAGTCTTCAGTAAGTCGCTCTTCGAAAGTAGTCTGACGCTGGAAGAAGAGCAAAACAAACGTAGGCAATACTGCATTTCTTACTTCTTATTCACTCTTTCTTTTTCATTTCTAAACCACTCTCTCTCTCTGTCTGTTTTTTTGGGGGGGTTTCGGTTGTTTCCTGGTTGTCTTGGTTTGCACAGAGCATGTTTGCCGTTTGACGGATCTCTGTAGCATGTTGAGAACCCAAATCCACAGCTCTGTGAAGTTGGGATCTCATTAGAACTCGTGCTTCATTCGGGTTTGATGCACTAATCCTCCACTCGACTCCCAGCTCGAACCTGCCGCATGCTTTTTTTCAGAGTATCTCTTCGCTTTACTTCAGCGAGCATGCACGGTGAAGTCTCTCTGCTGCTTCGTATTTCTTTTGAGACAGAACTTAGCAACCAGGATATTCAATCATTTAATTATAGCTTAACTCATTTATTTAGTTTATTCTTTTTTTTGTGAATTATGCGAGTTGTATAGAAGTCATGGCAACATATTTGTGCAGAAATATTTGTCAATTCAGAGCACTTTATAGTAATTATTTTAAATATGTTGGGGGGTTTTTTAACTAAAATTTAACTGAAGTATGGTCGTGTCATAGCCATTTTTTAATGCCATAGAAATGTGATCCTTTTTTTTGTGTGTGTGTTTCCAAAAGCCAAAGGTTTTATCCATACTAACACTGGCATATATAAATCTGCTTATTCAAAAATATATTTCATCAACTATTTCACCAACAATCATTACTTTAAATTAAAAAAAACAAATCAATGTTTTATGTTCTACACAATTATTATATATCAGATACTTCGAAATACAGTCATTGGGCATTAGTTTTATGCAAATTTAGTGCACTAAATCATCATTGCAACTTGTTGCAGGTTATGCATTCAAAGCAAAACCGAAATAGGGAACCCAACATATTTATTCACATATGATTTTCTTTATACACCGCTTATATATACCAAACAATATGCAGCTCCTTTTGAGCTTTTCCATTAAAAGTAATGCACACAGATTAACTCAAAAGCTTTACCATAAACCATTTGCTATTCCTGTTTAATCTCCTCCCCTCCCCCTCGACTAAATGAAACCCCCTTTTTTTTTCTTCTCCTCATTAGCCACACCTAAATCTTTTCTGTTATAATATTTAAAAAAAAAAGGAAGAAAAAAACTTTTCATCATAAAGTTGACTTTTCCCGTCTGGTGGGCACGGAGATGGTGTGAGGTACGGCTTTGGTGTCATGGCAACTTTAGCGTTATCTGATGTTCCAGCACAGAGAAACACTGAGGGAGGATAATCCGTGAATTAAAGAGGATCTGTTCTAGAAACTGCCGTGATGAGCGGGCTAGACCCTCGCCCCCTCGGTCCTGCTCCGACGCTCCCATGCTGGGGAACAATGGGGAGCCGTCCTGTCTCCCGGCAGGGCCGGGACACACTTCTGCAGGGGTTTCATTTGCAAATGAATCCCCACACTGATGAAAATGTAGAGGGCAAAGCCTCACAATGAACGGGACTCATAGAAAATTGCAATTTGTAAATCAACTTGTATGTAAAACAGCAAGATTTTTTTGAAGGATACAAAGAATGGGTTGGGTGAGAGAGAGAGAGAGAGAGAGAGAGAGAGAGAGGCAGGGAGAAAGATGGAAGTCTGAAGGGAGGCCACAGTCTCATAGGGGGCGAGTGAGGGCCAAGAAAGTATCAGAAAATTATTTCTCATTGTTTTTTTTTTTTTTTATTTTTTAAAGAAAATTTTTTATCTTATTTTAAAAATAGACAAACATGTTTATCTTTAGTTTATAAAATGAGTTATTTTTAATAATACATTTTTAAAAAAAAATGCAGTTTCACTCAAATCCTGTTGGTGTCCTTGAATACTGTGGTACTTTTCTGCATCTTAATTTTTACATTTCTTACAAATTCTCTCCTGAGTTGGCTGCGTCCAGGAAAACACAGAGAAACACAAAAGCTCTAGGTGTCACACATTCACAGCGACACAGTCGTAATCTTTCACAGAACTTAAAACACCACGCACCATGCACTTTTATTCAAATGAAATAACAAATTAATATTTTTGTTTTATATTTATCGCACTGACTTTCATTTCTAGTAAAACAAATGAAAGTGCATCCCTGTAAAGGATGAAGTACACATCTGTGTAACTATGTTAGCATCTTTAACAGCTGCAGCGAGTACAGCAAGGCGGTACCGAATGCCGATGGACTCGCTTGTGCCTGTCAGGCCCTGATTGCAGGCTGCCTGGATACAAATTAGTTTAGTGACAGAGATAACCTGTCCAAGAAGCACAGGGTGGGTTGAAAATGAGCAAAGTTGACAGCAAATTGAAAGTCTAATAAGTCCTTCAAATGGTTGATTTGTGCCTAGTGGACATGTAAGCTTTAAGGAGTATGAAATATTGGAAATCAATGTCTCTCTATGAAATTTCATTAGGCCCCAGTGTCCTCAGTTCATAGTATTTTATGTTTTGATGGATGGTCTGAAGAAAACGATTCCCTAAACTGCTAGGATTGAGGGAATTCTGATACGATTCACACATCTTTGAGGAACCAGCAATATGTTTAAGTGTTATTAATCTCATGTCTTCATTTGTCCTGTTCCACATTGCTTATCCCTGGAGTATTTTTTTTTTTTTTTTTCATTCTCAAATCAAACGTGCTTGACATTTATTGATGCTTTGGTCATTTTTTTTTAAACATATAAACAGGATAAATGTTAAACTTATTAACAGAAGATTAACCACAAAAGAATTGAAGAGATAAAGCTGCTTCTTCAACTGCAAAACATTTCTAATCACTAATCCTCTTGTTCTCTCTCTCTCTCTCTCTCTCTCTCTCTCTCTCTCTCTGTGTCCTCCCTCTTTCTTTTCTTTTCTTTTCTTTTCTTTTCAGGGGACACAGAGCCCAGGCTGGATGACCCCCCTTGCAAGGATTCGGGTGCCCATGTCTGTGGCAGATGCTGTGCAGAGTTCTTTGAACTGTCGGATCTTGAACAACACCAGAAGAATTGCACTAAGAATCAATTAGTTCTGATAGTGAATGAGAGTCCTGTGTCTCCTTCCGGAACCTTCTCTCCAGGCTCTTCTCCCCATAATCCTGACGAGCAGGTGAATGACACGACTAATAACACAGATCAAGTGGAGTGTGCTGACCTTTTAGACCATAACTCACTGGATAAAGAAGAAGCCATGGATATGGATGTGTCTGCAATCTCTGTTAGCCATGACGATGGAAGTGGGAACATGGAGGAAAGCAGCCCCATCGACGGCAGCAGCGACGGAAGCCATGGCAGTAGGGGTAGTACTGGATCCAATCTGGGCAGCTCTGCTATCTCAGCCTCACTACCTCAGCTTGATAATTTGACAGAACTGGGAAACTTCTCTGTGATGAACAGCAATGTTATCATTGAAAATCTCCAGAGCACCAAAGTGGCAGTGGCTCAGTTCTCTCAGGAGACAAGATCAGCAGGAGGCCAGAGGATTGCAGTGCCCGCTCTGATGGAGCAACTTCTAGCCCTACAACAACAGCAGATTCACCAGTTACAGCTAATAGAGCAGATTCGTCATCAAATTCTATTGCTGGCATCCCAGTCTCCTGAGCTACAGGTGCCACCCAATTCCTCCCCTGGGACTCTGGCTTCATCCACCAACCCACTAACCACACTCAGCTCTCATCTGTCCCAGCAGCTAGCGGCTGCAGCAGGGCTAGCACAGAGTCTAGCCAGCCAGTCTGCTAGCATTAGTAGCCTGAAGCAGATAGCTAGTGCAGCACAGCTACCTCAAAGCAACTCTGGAATGGGAGAGTCATCTCAGAGTCTGGGAGCACTGGGGACAGCTGTGGTGAATACACAAACATCGGATAAGAGGGCTGGATACGCTGGAAGTCTCCATTCCCAGCTAGGAACCCCCTCACTGGCAAAGACATCCACACCATCCTTTGGGATTGGAAGTCTGCTGAATCCTGTGGCTAACTCACTTCTACCTCAGCCCCCACCAGGAAATCCAATGTTCTCCAGTGCTCTTCCAAGTGTTGGAACCACAGTGGAGGATCTCAGTTCACTTGCTGCATTAGCTCAACAAAGGAAAAGCAAGCAACCCAGTGTATCTTCATTTGAACCTAAGAGCAGCTCAGAGGAGGCATTTTTCAAACATAAGTGTAGGTTTTGTGCCAAGGTGTTTGGGAGTGATAGTGCCTTGCAGATCCACTTGCGTTCACATACAGGAGAGAGGCCATACAAATGCAACATCTGTGGCAACCGCTTTTCAACTCGTGGCAACTTGAAGGTTCACTTTCAGCGTCATAAAGAGAAGTATCCTCACATCCAGATGAACCCGTACCCAGTACCAGAGCATTTGGACAATATTCCAACCAGCACTGGAATTCCATATGGCATGTCAATGGCACCGGAGAAGCCAGTCACTAGTTGGCTCGATAGTAAGCCTGTTTTATCTACTCTGAGCTCATCAGTTGGTATGTTGCTCCCACCCACTATACCAAGCCTACCCCCATTCATTAAGAAAGAAGAAAATCATTCCGTGGCCATTACAAGTCCTTCCCATTCTGCTAAGAGTGACTCGGGTCCAGCAGAACCTTCCACAAAATGCAGTGATGGTGTGTCAGAAGAAGGAGATGTTGCAACCTTGCCTACCTCAAATGGGAAAACTGAAGAAAGCAGTCAGCCTTCTAGCTTGACAACAAACACAAGCTCTGTGGGAGAGAGCAAGATAGAGTACACTACTTCTAACAGCCCTCCTATGTCTACCAACCCTCTGATGCCCCTGATGTCAGAGCAGTTTAAGGCTAAGTTTCCGTTTGGAGGACTTCTTGATCCTTTGCAAGGTTCAGAAACTTCAAAACTTCAGCAATTAGTAGAAAATATTGACAGGAAAGTGACAGACCCCAATGAGTGTGTCATCTGCCACCGAGTTCTCAGCTGTCAGAGTGCACTGAAAATGCACTATCGTACGCATACTGGGGAGCGGCCCTTTAAGTGCAAAATTTGTGGCCGTGCCTTTACCACTAAGGGCAACCTGAAGACCCACTACAGTGTCCATCGTGCCATGCCACCTCTGAGGGTGCAGCACTCTTGTCCCATCTGCCAGAAGAAGTTCACTAATGCTGTTGTCTTGCAGCAGCACATCCGCATGCACATGGGTGGCCAGATTCCCAACACCCCTCTCCATGACAGCTACCCAGAGTCTATGGGCTCTGACACTGGTTCATTTGAAGAGCGAAACTTTGACGATTTAGACAACTTTTCAGATGACAACATGGAGGGAATGGAAGACGGTCCAGATAGCAGTGTTCCAGACACACCCAAATCTGTTGACGCATCCCAGGACAGCCTGTGTTCTTCACCTATGCCACAGGAGCACTCAGGTGTTGACCATCAGGATAAGAACTTACCCCAGGGGCTGACAGAAGATTCACAGTTAAACAGACTTAAAACAACAGAAAATGGTTCAGTTGAAGGTGATCACTTCACTAATGATTCTTCCTCACCAGGAGGTGATGTGGAGAGCCAAAGTGCAGGAAGTCCGGCTGCCTCTGAATCTACCTCCTCCATGCAAGCTCCTTCACCTTCTAGTGCTGTTCCCCAGCAGCGCAAATCCCCCAGTCTGGAGGATCGTCAGCAGAGGGCACTATCACTGGAGCACATAAGTGCAGGCCTCATGCAAACCCATTCCTCAGGTCTAGGGGCTCTTGACCTAACCTCCATGAACCCCTCTAAAGACCCTCTGGGCATGCTTTTCCCCTTTCGTGAGCGAGGCACTTCTAAGAACACATCATGTGACATTTGTGGAAAGACATTTGCCTGTCAGAGTGCCTTGGACATCCATTACCGGAGCCATACCAAAGAAAGACCTTTCATTTGCACAGCCTGCAACCGGGGCTTCTCCACCAAGGGTAATCTAAAGCAACACATGCTGACCCACCAAATGAGAGATCTGCCCTCCCAGCTCTTTGAGCCCAGCACCAGCCTGGCATCCAGCCCTACCCCGTCTCTGCTTTCTGTTGGATCCCTGCCCTCCTTGATTAAGGCTGAAAACGGTTTCCTCCATGCTCCTCAACATGACAGTAAAGATCTTCCTTTAAGCATGGTGACCTCTTCCGCTTCTACGTCTCCAGTGCTTTCAGCTGCACCTCCAAGACGGACACCCAAGCAGCACTACTGCAACACATGTGGGAAGATGTTCTCCTCTTCTAGCGCTCTTCAGATCCATGAGAGGACCCACACTGGGGAGAAGCCCTTTGCTTGTACCATCTGTGGACGTGCATTCACCACTAAAGGAAATCTCAAGGTAATCGCTTCTCTTATAAATCACGTAAATAATAAATATAATGCTTTTCTGGACCTTTTGTGTAGTTAATCTGTTAGGCACTGTCATTGTGCACTAATGAAAAAAAAAATAGAGAAAGAACACCTCAGCTGTGCTGAAATAAAGGTGTACAAGTGGAAAGGTTGAGTCACCCATTAATATGAATATTGGGCAGAAACCTGAGAGTGTGACTGATGGAGCACAGCCAGGAACGCTTCACTTAACAGGCTTTAACTACAGTTACCAGCAGCAACCATCCTGAGCTGCTGCATGCTCAGTATTTTTCCAGAATTTATCTAGTGAAAAACGTGAGATTCCCATTGATCAAGAAGGGAAATGGCCCCTACTCACAGATAAACAGGAACTCGGGGGGTTGATGTGGGCATGTGTGATCGCACCAGTCGCCTGTAAAGAACTGAGGAAACCTGACACACCGGCTGTTTAATTTTCAGGAAGCAATGTAAATCTCTAACTGGATACAAATTTCCTTTCCTAATAAATCAGTAATCATAGTGTATTCATTAAGAGGAGTAAAGGACCTGAAGCTACACTTCACAGCTTAGTTCATTAGCAAAGGCCTTGCATCAAATATTTATTTACTTGTCTTTCAAAAGCAATTTTCACATCCACTTTGAAAAAATGAGTCATGCTAAAGCCTCATCATTCCCAAGCTTAGGATAATATGATAGACTCATTGCAAATTTGAGGCATATCTTTTACTTTTTCAAATTCTTTGAGATGTTTAAGCCACAGGCTCGGAGGAATGAAGCAAAAATAGCATTGTGGTGAAAAAAAATCAAATTGGTATCATGTGCTTGTTAACCACAGACTCGAAAAGTATCAGATGAGGATATTATACCTCGCATATCGGGTTTAAGTTACATGCTTGAAGAGCAATGGCACATTTAGTAGAGGCCAGTGCAATAGGACGTGACACTGCAGTTTATCTAAGATGTGACTTGTTCTCAAGAGGCTTGATCTGCTTCTAGAGTAGAGGAGTGTTTATAAAATGGATTTGTCTCACCCTAAAAGCTAGACCCTGATGGCTGATTTCTGGGACGTTATTCTAAAAACTAGAAAATGAGTTGTATTTTATTTTTTCCATTGCATCATGTTATGAACTCAGTGTTTATGTGAGGACAAATCTCTAAACAGTCCTGACCATTTCCTTTCTCTGTTGGTGTGTGTGTGTGTTTGCGTTTAGGTGCATATGGGTACTCATATGTGGAACAGTGCCCCAGCGAGACGAGGACGCCGGCTCTCTGTAGATGGCCCTATGGCCTTCCTGGGCACAAACCCTGTAAAGTTCCCTGAGCTCTTTCCGAAAGACTTGTCCAGCAGGGTAGCAAACGGAGACCCAGCTAGTTTCTGGAACCAGTATGCCGCTGCATTCTCCAACGGCCTGGCGATGAAGACCAACGAGATATCTGTGATCCAGAACGGAGGCTTGCCGCCATCTCTGTCTGGAAGCGTGGGTAACGGGGGCAGTTCTCCCATCAGCGGCCTGACAGGCAGCATGGACAAGCTGCATAACTCGGAGTCCAATGCAGCACTAGCTGGCCTTGAGAAAATGGCCAACACGGAAAACGGCACTCACTTCCGTTTCGCTCGTTTTATGGAGGACAACAAGGAGATTGTCACTAACTAAAGGACGAGCAGTGCTTCTATGGTACAAGCTGATATACACGAACACAAACACTTGCAAGACATGTACTCACACATGCACAACAGGAGAACAAGTGCAAGAAAAGATTGAGACTTTAGTTACAGAAGAGAACTTGCTTTTTGTACAATGTACAACATGTTAATGTTTTACAAAGCTTATTTATTAGTGATTATAACCTTGCTCGAAAAATCGAAGTGGAAACATTAACAATTACTTAAGTTTTTTTTTTTTTTTCCTGTTTTACCACCAGAACGGAGCTGTCTGATTGTGTAAAAGTGTGCTTTTGGAACTTTTAGCATTTCTGGATAGATGACCTTTTACGTTAGTATTAAATTATTTCTATCTGTAGTATGTATAACATTCATGTTTGTGATGCATTAGAGCTTGAATACGCAAACACAAAAGACTGTAAATAATGTACACTGATCTGTGCTAGATGGTTTACCAGCTGTGTATTAACTTTCCCCCCTGATTAAAATAGCCTATGATATTTTTTCCCCCCCATCAGGCAGAGGACACACGAGATAGGTCTATTATCGAACTTTTATTTAAGTAAAAACAAAGCAGGCATAACTACATCTCAGCTGTTTTTAGAAATTAATCATTGTTTTCAGTGTTTATTGTATTGTGGTTTTTCACTTTCTCACTTTCTTTGTTTAGTTTGGTTTCCTTTATTTCTTGTTGCTATACACTACAAAGCTTCTAACAGCTTCATTGTTACATGAGCAAACACAAAGGAAGGTCTACATGGTTTATACCTGAGAAAGAAATTAAATGCATTCTGTCCGTTACACTTGTTGAAGTAAACATGAGCTGGTTTTCCACATCTTCATCTCTTATTAAGCGCAAAATGGTTGCAGTGTTCATGTATATGTCTGATGAGGAACAGAAAAACTCTGTCCCAACAACATACATACATGCATACATACATACGTACATATGCAACATTGCTCAAAAGATATCCACTTGGCCAGGGGGCAAAACATAGTGGTTTTATAAAGATAAAGATATGAAGTACTCTTCAAATATCTTAGGCACTCTATTGTTGTTTTTTTTTTAAATACTACAAACTTAATTATAGATTTTATGGCTTCTACTGTACATTAGCAAGTCAGTACGAAAACATTCTTGATTTCCAAACATGAGTTGTCCAATGTGTGTGTGTCAGTAAAGAAAGCAGCATACAGTATTATGTCAGAGACAATTTTCAGATATATAATTAACAATTATTCCACAAAATCAAGTCGTACATGAGCTGATAGCCGATGAGGCGCGTAGCACTGAGTTGGCTATAAGCCATGTACGACCAGATTGAGTGGAATAACTGTTTTATTCTATCCACATTCACTGGATTTTCAGAAACGTATCATTTTTAATT
>JAODLJ010000020.1:32075307-32088305 GCA_027576115.1 Cathorops melanopus
ATAATAAGCTTATTGGGGGGGGGACCATGGCATGTTGCATTTCACAGCTGTGCCTATATTATATTATCCCTTTGTTTATCAAGTCAGATAAATATTTCAGTTCAGCTGTTTGTACGCTCTTTCTGAATGTGATATACTTTTTAAATACCAGAACAGCTTTTGAATCCACATTCAATTCTCCGTAACTTTTTTTTTTTTCCCTCCCCCCTGTCTCTTTTTGGTTGTTGTCTTGTTGCTTTTCTGCAACATCTCACTTGAACGTCACAGAATTTCATTCTAATTTGTTTGATGAAGTGTTAAATGTCTGTCGTCCATTTTCACCTGGAAATCGTTGGGGATGCAAACTTTTACACCCAGGTGTTCCCGGATCCTGACTAGGCACCCCATTCAGGATGTGTTCCTGGGATAGTCTCTGGAACTTGTGAGCTGCGGATAAAGAGCTTAATGTGAAATGAGCGTCACAGAAGCCTGAGTGTAATTCCTCATCCATGCTGTAGAGGGAGCTGTTTGCTTGCTTACTGTTAAATCATTCCCCTAACCATCTTGATATTCTGAACTTTTTAGTTGTGTGAGAGAAGAATTCTGACCCTTACTTATGTTTGTCACATGATCATCTCTCTATAGGAAAAATCCAAAGGCACCAAGAAGAAAAAGAAAACCATCCTCGCCGGCGGCGGTTTAAAAGCGAAAATGAAAGACGACTTTGACGATTACGGCAACTTTGAGGGCAGCTACAACGATTACGAGGACTTCATGTGACGAAGGCTGAATCGCAACCCCTTCAGCCCCCCCACCCCCCCTCAAGACATGCAGCAATCCCCTGTCTCTCATTTTTCTCTCATCAGTGCCATCCTGGAGTAAACTGAACACTGTGTCAACCTTTGACTTTTTTGCTTCAGTGGTCAAAACAACTCTTAGTGAAGCTGCTATCACCAAAAATTGCTGTTTGGTGACGAGGAAGATCTATCATTGCCTTGTATTTACAACTCTGCCTCTGATGAAGACTTTAGGACGTGAGACATCTTTGCACAAGTGTCTTCTCTAATTGGCCCAAATAAGAAAAAGAATCATAATGCCTTATATAAAATACGTCTTTATTTTGGTTGAAATAGCTGATGGTGTTAACCTCTGTGCAATTTTATTTACATAGAAACAAATGTGATATTCTATGCAAAATAATTGTGTACAGAACGTCTCGGTTGAAAAAAGGAAAGAAAAAAAAAAAGTATGGATATTTTTTCCTCTTGTGGAAATTTCCACAGAATTCTATCTAGAGCTCTGATTGCCAGTTGTCAGCTCCATCAGATGCACATCATTCAGCAACTTTATCTTTATTTTCCCTTGAAAAATGTCAGTGCATTTACAGCAGACACTACACAAGGAGCACTGGTGGTAGGTACACTTGTGGGTCTTTTTTATTTTTTTTAAAGGATGGAAATGCAAAAACAGTAAGTACAAGTTGAAAGTGGTATTTCCAATGTGCTCTTGAGTTGCTCTGAAAGTGATTTTGACTTTCTTTCCATTTAAATGTTTGCTCTCATGCTGGTAGATTTATATTACTAGTGCAAGAGTGTGGGGCTTATTCTTTCGTTGTAGCTTCTGCAGGCTTGTATCAAGGAGGAAGAAGATTAGGCTGAACAGAAAAACGTTTGCTCCCAATCAATATTTTGGGGTTTTCACCCTTAATCATTTGTGAGAGAGAAAAAGAACTGGTGGATGACAAGAATCCAGCAGTGTTTGTTTTTTTTTAAGGATCTAATTTAATAAAAAATGATTGGTCAAGGATTTTTTTTTTGGAAGAACTTCTGTAGCGTGAGTCAAAAACACGAGGCGTTCGTATTTATTTTAGGGTCTGGTTATCATTGTGTATGAAATAAATATCCTGTTATTTACATTTTCAAGTAGAAACTAATCACAGTACAGGTGATAAGTATATGACCTAAGAAACTTTTTTTTTTTTTTTAATTAAAAAAAAAAAATTGAAGGGGCAGCTAGCAACTGCCTGGTCAAGTTGTTTACATCTTATGGCAACAGAAACAACTTTAATGTGTGTAGTACTACCCACTGAAACTATTTAACCCTGGTCCTTCACCTTTAGGTGCATTTCTCCTGTTCTACTGTAGCCACTTCAACTCCAAAATTAGTATTGGTAGCAAGGGAGGGGGGACCTTAAACACACAAGACATGTACTCCAGGACCAGGCTTGGGCCCCAGTTCTCTAACCCATAAATGTAGTTTCTCAGTACACCTTTATAGCATGTAGGAATTATGCATTAGCTTAAAAAAATGGTTTATTATGCTTGAAAGTTGTTCACGCCAATCAGGTGGTGTGGTATGGCATACTTCCTTGGCCATAGGTCTGTCCAGCCCATTTCATTAAGGGTTTTGGCGTATGGTTGGGGAGCGTCTGTTGTGATTGCGGGTACTTCTCCTCCAGCTGTTACGGAGTGTAGCTGAGGAGTCTCCTCTCTGTCTTCGGTTGCCTCTCCCTGGCCGCGTAGTCCCCGCTATGGCCCGGCCTGGAGCATTCTGGAGCTGCTGGAATACGCTTTGTCTGGTGATCTCTTTGTCACTACAAGTGAAGATTAATGCCACACCTTCGTTAGTCTTCATTACTCGTGATGTCCCATCTGATGTACCCTCAAAACAACGTCCAAGTGCTATCTCCTTAGCTGTACGAGGATCTTGGTCGGTAACTGTGTAAATGCCATAATTATGGCCCAAAGGGTCCAGTGGGGCAAGCATGGTGAACTCGGTGGTGTCGTTGTTAACAGCCAGGGGAAGATGGTTAACCAAGTACTCTTGTAGCATGCTGTTCACGCTATCTCGCTTGCAACTACCCTGTGGGATCACCTTCAGTAGGGTGCGATCTACTCTATCTTGGTCGTAGAGCATACCACTACATTTGAACTCCAAACAGACTGCTGAGACACCAGATTTTTCCCGGTCTCGGATAGTACGGGTGTCGCGAAGGCCATAGAGTTGACCAACTGTTCTTGGGTGGGTGCCTCCCATGTTGCGAGAACGGATGTTGATTTCATGCGGGCTGTTGATTTTTACTTTAATATAGCAAGCTCTGTATTCTGTTGGCTTTGGCCACCAGCTCAAGTAGTCTTCTGTCCAGCTCATTGGATCATCCTCGTTGAAAGGAACCGTATTGTAGTCATAGCGATCACCTTCGACTCTTGAAAAGCGAAAGTGAGGTGCATTAAATTGAGCTTCTTCACACTCCTTCAGTTTTTCAAATGGGTAAATCGGACCATTTGCTTCTTCAGCTGTGTTTGGGCTGGGTTTCGCTATGTTGATACTGAATGCGGTCTTCTTGACTCTGGGATTGTCGTGATCTGTTCTTCTGTAGTTCAACTTATTCAGATAGGGCTGAGGAACACCAATTATGTTGGGATTTAATTTTGGTGCTGAAGCTACTGCTTCTAGTTCTTCCCCTCCAAGGTTTGCCATGACGTAAGCAAAATAAGCATCTGCTTTTTGGTCATCACAGAAGGCAGGTAGGCATGCACCATTGGGACCAGTGATGACGCTATCAAACCTACCCCATGCACGAGGGTTGGTGGAGTAACCAGCTGTCGGCTCCATATTGATCAGAGTTACCACAACGCCTTCAACTTGCTCACTTGGCATAAATCGTTCACTCCGGAAAGCTCTGACTTTCACGTAGCATCTTCTGTTTTCGGGCACATCCAAGTTAAACAGCCTTCTTTCTCGGATTTCCATGTTTCCTACAAGGAAAGTCCTTTCTTCTCGCTTTTGCCGTTGTTTTTTCTCCACATGAAGCTGTCCTTCTTCTTCCCAAAGACCAGTCTCAGGGTTGAGGGACCACAACTTCATCGACTTCAAATGTTCGGGCATCTTCACTTGGGCCGCATCAAGACGAACGTTTACTTTTCCAGCATTTAACGACTCCCCGTTCACCTCATCCCTGAAGTCAACTGAGAACATGCCGTAAGTTCTCAGGGGGAGGGTATCGCCTTCTGTGCTGACAAAGTTGAGATCGCTTTGAGCAGCCGCAGCTGTGGATACATCTCTCGGGTCCATGAAGGTAACACTGGCCTTCACATTACCTACAAATACCTCTCCATTCTGCTTGTAGAAAGAGTTTGGTGGAATTTCAATTTCAGCCATGGGTTCCTCTCCTTGTACTTCTCCAAGTTGTAGTTTGTTGGTGTTGGTTGAGCTTAAGGTAACAGGAGGCTTTTTCCTCAGAAGTTTGATCTCATGGTACACAGCTCCACCTCTTTTGTTGAACAAAAGCACTTTGGTAGTGTTCACAAACTTTTGCATGCTATCTACAAAAGTAAGAACCAGCCTTTCGGTATCCGTGGGAACTTGGATGGAGAACGTGCCCTTGTATCCTGTTCGGCTAATCCTTTCTCCATCCCTGTAGATGTGTCCAAACCTTAACGGCTCTCCTGTATCTGCTGCAATAGCACGACCACGAACTATTGTCTTTGTTTCCACACATTTTTTGCAGCCACACTGGGTGACCACCATAGTAGGTAACTGGTATCCTTGGCATGTTATTTGTCTCTCTTCCATTTTGGACACACCACAGCAGAAAGATATGGAGTCTTTGCATCGAATGCCATTGTCCAGCTGGCCGGTGCATGTTTCTATGGGGCATCTTCCTACGTCATAGTAGAATGAGTTTGTCTGGTTCTGGAAGCAGTCTTGAGGTAGACGGATCCTGTGCGGTTCAGGATTCGGGTTGCAGGATGGCGCCGCTTCACCTTTTAGATAGGAAAAAGTTTCAAAGGTGAACAAAGCCATGGTAAACAAATGGTAAATATTTGTCTGTTACAGGCTCACCTATGACTGAAAGTGTGGCTGGTTTGGATTTAATAGCACCATTCTCATTGCTGGCTCTGCAATAGTACTCCCCAGCTTGATCCATTCTTAGGTTCCTCAACACGAGTGTCTTGTCATAGTGATATATGCTCTTCTCAAGCAGAGTTCCATTGTGAAACCTGGAATTGGCCAGTATTTAGATTTGTACATGAGGAAATGAACAAGGGCTACAAAAAGACATTCTGGGGATTAATGATTTCTCCATACTATTGGCAATGGAAAGATGACAAAGGTAAGGGGGGGTTCCCTCAAATTTATGTAAACATTTTGTTAAACATTCATTGTTTGGTTTGTCCCAGTAGAAGACCCTTGAAGGAATACCCCCTTGGAGTAGCTACATGCAGGTTAGTGCAGTCTTGGAAGGTTTCTCAGTGATTTAGTGGGTCTAGCTTTGGGAGTGGGTTCCCTCCCCTCCTCTCTGAAACTTCAAGGGTTTTCCCTGAGACACCCAAGGGATGGCTCTTATGCTACTTAGTGGACAGAGCCTTACTACAAAATGTTTTTCCCCATACCAGAGAGGTTTTCAACCAGAATGCAACTTGGAAACCTTCAAGAACAATATGAACTCTGGTGCTAGAGCCAAGATTGAATTAAAATTACTTACTTGGACAAATTGCATGCATCTGAACACATCCAAGATCTAGTTTGCATCTTACCACTGGTACTCCTCAGGTTCAGGTGACCCAGTAACCTTGCAGCAGAAGGCAGCTGTCTGACCCGTCCTCCTTGCTTTTGGTTCTGGGTTCTTTTGCACATACAGCTTTTCTGAGAGAGATGCATGGTGGGATTTTTTTTTTTTTAAATGGAGAAAATTTGAGGGGGAGTTGGCACTACATTGGAATGTAATTAATTCAACTTTGGACCCTTACGTGCTCTCTCCAGCTTCACATGAAGTACAGTTGTGGGCTCGGAGCTCAGAGGCATGACAATCTGTTGAGGCTTGTGGCCCTGCAGCTTGATCAGCAGTGTAGTGTTGCCATCTGGGCAGATCCCTGGTACACGGAAGTGTCCATTGTGGTCAGATAGCGTCAGAAGTTTGGGACTTGTGTCTGAAAGGAGAATGGCTGCCCCCGGAGCTGTAAGACTTCCGGCTCTGCGAACTGACCCAAGCACTGTGTGATCCTCACATGTGCAAGTATTGCAGTCTGTGTTTGCTTTGCCCATGACGCACTGTAGAATACAACCTAAAATCAACAAAAGAGAAGCCATTTAAACAGTATTTGTGATTTTCAGTGGTGAGGGCAACTAAAAGAATTTCTCAAACTCTTCTTTCTCAGTGCGCTACCTTCAGCTCAATAACTTGCATAAACACATGTGAGTGGCCATTACAGAAGATCTGATGGTTCATGTGTAGAAACTAGAGTGGCTGAGCTATCCTGGCTGCTCAGTGAAGCGTTTGGTTTAGAGGTGTGACCTGGGTCCACATCCAGACCAGTCAGAGATTTTGACCCCCTTAAACTTGGTATCATTTTTTTTTATAATTCAGAAATCTAAAATGTACCTCTAATAGTAGAACACTGAAGTTCTAATTATGGTATAACAAATAAGTAAAGATTTACATGACAGGAACATGTTCCACAGGAGGAAACCTGAAACACTCAATTCTTGAGCACACTGTCCCAGAGACAAGCAGTGATGCATGTTTAGTACCAAAAAGCCATCAGAAGCAGGGTATCCTTTGGTATCCAATCAATGTCTCTATGCACAAAGAAAAGCAACATCACCTGAACATGTGGGTCCTTTGCATTGTCTGCTCTCCATCTTTAGTCCGTTGCACTGCCTGGATTGGGTTGTGCAAGTTCTGGAGCGGATCTGAACTGCAACCTGGCCACATTGTGCAGGACATGGGGTCCAGTCAGACCACTGACCCCACTCTCCTGGAGTTTCCAGCTTTTTGTCTAAAAGCCAAGAGGTGGGGGTCTAAATTAGGTTTGTGTTTAAAACCTGGCTCACTTTCTGCTGATGTCTGATCATCAATACAAATCATTTACTTATTCGCTGTGTTTCTTTTTAAACAATTCAAAACTATTCTGCAAAAGAAAATACTATAGATAATGGAGAAAAAGCAACAGTAGCCCGTAGTGCACAGCGGTTTTTCATCTCTGTACAGAACGAAAAGTGGTGAGAGAGCATAAGTGTCCCCTGTGGACATGTGCATATCAAGAACTAAAATATACTACAATAGATTTATACTATGGCATAACATAGCAGACCAATGTTGCTCCATCAGCTAAGCATTCAACCAGCAAAATCCTTTATAAAATCTTACCTCTTAGGCAAAGGAAGCGGACTGCATAATTTGAGCAGTTTTTCCCTTCAGGTTGTTCTGAATTGATGCACCAGAACCCCACGGTGGGCTCAGCATGCACTCTTTCTCCAGTTCTTTGAGCTGGTATCCAGTCTGTAGTTCGAGCTTCCAGTGCCCATGGTGAGTCACACACACGAGCTCGGTAATAGAAACGAATCGCATCCAGCTGCTCGTAATCGCCTTTCCCTCCAGGGTGATCGATGTTGAACCAAGTCGTCCACTCATACTCCTCTGAACAGACAAAGAACACGGGCTTCGAGTTGAATCACACGTTCAATATTTGGTCATCTTGTTTAGACAAAAGTTGTGTGTTGGTTACACCCTCTACGAATAAGCTTGATTTGATTGCACAACATTTTATAAGCACTAACAATGACCAAATACCTTCACTCTGGAACACAGCTGGATTGTGCTTCATAGAGCTTCCCGATCCTGTAGGGGAATTCAGCATTTTGGTGTTTATTTACAAAACAATAACCTAGAAATTCAAGTCTGGTTTTCCAGTAGGTTATACCCTGTTTAGTACATGGTAAATCAGTTGTTCCACGAAATCGAGTCGTACATGAGCTGCTGAGTCGCGTACTACCAAGTTGGTTATAAGCAGTGTACGATGAGATTGAGTGAGTGGAATAACTGTTTTGTTCTATCCACATTCACTGGATTTTGAAAAACGGAGCATTTTTATTACGTTTTTTTTTTCCCCAAAATTCGATACAAAACGCCCCCCAAAATAATTTCCTCTTAGAATGTAAACAAACTGGTGAAATGACAGTAGCAATTTGTGAAAAATGCTGTAATAATTCTTGAAAAGTAAAGATACTTACTTTCCAGATTTTGTTACTTTTTTTTGAGGTTTCGAGTAGTTTTTATTTCGTCCTCTGTTGGTTTAGCAACACGCGCCACCATTTTGTTTTTCTCTCCTCACAACTATGAACTAGTAGTAGAGTAGCCAATCAGTGTGCGATTGCTCATATCCAGTGAATGTGGAGAGAATCATTAAGATTGTCCCTAGTCCTAGAAAGGTGTTGCATGACCTTTCTTTTTTTTTTTTAAATAAATAAAGTGTCAGGTGTTGGGTATTTTACCAAACGGAGGAGGGAAGGGGGGGAACGCACCTGACCTGAAGAATCCTCCATCAATGATTCTCTGTGATGACGAGGGAGTACACTTCTGTATGAGCTTAATGAACTCATTCCTTGTGTCAGTCTTGTAGCTCACTCAATTGATATTCCAAGCAGTTTTGAGCCATGGATCTCGATAATGGCCTGCTTGGTTTGGCAGACATAATTTTCTTTGGAATGGATGTCTCTCTACATACACGAGCAGTATATTTCAGGAGGAAGCTTAAACTAGCTCAGCATCAATTTTGTCTTAGTGTGACCGAGTACCAAGACAAAATTGATGCTTGGCTAGTTTAAGCTTCCTTCTTAAATATACTGCTTATGGATGTAGAGCTGAGACCAGCTCTATTACAAAGAAAACGATGTTTGCCAAACCAACCAGCAGCTGTTATCGTGATCCATGGATCAAAACTGCTTCGAATAGCAATGGAGCAAGCTAAAAGACAATCAAGGAATGAGTTCGCCAAGCTAGTACAGAAGTGTGCCAAGACGTTTGGTCTTAAAGTATTTGATGTGTGTAACTTTTCAAGAAACGGTGCTTACATCTTTCTACTTCCACACACTCAATCTGTCTAATCTTTCAGTTCCTAGATTCCATAAAAGAAAGGATCGTTTCATCAGTTATTTATTTTTTTAAATTATGGTTAGGTTTTTGCCCAAACTCATGGTGCAATTATCAATTTTTCTTTGGCTGATCGCTATTGTCAGAGCAGTTGGAAGTTAGATGCCTTGTTCTTGAGCCAATCCTACTGGTTCAGGGAATTGAACCAGCAACCTTTTTAGTCCCAAAGCCGTTTCTCTAACCATTTGGCCATGGCGCACTCATTCCATCAATCCCACCTAGAAATTGTAACGTAGTGCAACTTTTCTGAGGAAAATGAACAATTTTAAACAGTATGAGCTTGTTTATACATGACGTTAAGACCTTGGGGGATGATGATGATGTGTTTAATCAGGATTGATTTCCCCCCCCTTCTAGCTCCTGTGTAATTTTCACTCATCTGTTAGTAATCCATCTCCTTCCTGAACAAAAGTTCTCACCACTCGATCTTGGCACAGTTTCATTTCTATGATGGTCATAAAATAACATGATCTCAGCTTAATTCATTTCACTTGGACGGCATTTGTATTATTCGAGCTGCCATGACCTAACCCTTACTGTAAAGTGTGGCCAATTGCTGACAGGTGGTTCATAGCCTGTGGCTTTCATGCATAACTTCAAATCAAGCTCAGTTTCTGAGAAGCAGCACACCACCACTGAGGCTATTTATCATCCTTGCAGAAGGGTGAAATTTATAAATGTTATGCAACTGAAAAACAAGCAGCTGGTAAAGAAAGTCCTATTAGCACTTTCACCACGGATAATTTCACATTAAAGCTATAAACTGGCTGGATTTGACCGGTTCACACAGTGGGTCAGGTTTCCTCTGAGTGGTTTTGTCATGAACTCTGCATCTGAATAAATATTATGGTTGGGTTAATGATGATTGATTATTTTTAAAAAAACATCTCGGGGTAGAATAATTGCGATTTGGTTTCTGGTTGAAATGCAGCCTTTGCAAATGAGGTGTAATGAAACAAACCTTGAGTGAAGGTGATGGAAATGCCAAAGAGGAGGAGAAGACCGACCCAGGCTAGCTTGGATCCCATCTTGGGTCTTTTCTGGTGGTCTTTCACCTCTGGTTCTTCAGTTCACATTAAAATATAATCCTCAAACAGAACTCCTACAAGCAAGAGAAATGTTGAAGTGGTTTGTCTGCATTGAAAGGGAAGAGTTTTATCCAAATACTGTAGGACTATGCAAGAGGTATGTAATAATTTATGCTGTTAAAGATATTTAATAAAGCAATCAGTCAAAAGGATTTGGTGAGGAAAGGAAAAAGGTTCTGGAGTTAAGAAAAAGATCTGAAACGCATTTTCCCATATGTGTAGGAGTCATCAGTGTATAGCAGGGGACCATAAAAATGTGAACGTGCAACTCGAACACTGCCAATTTTTGAACATCCAGAGTTTAAGCTTTGCAGTTCAGCTGCTGTTGTCAATGAAATGAGGAAACAAATTAAACAAGTGGGCTAACAGCATGGTACATTATTGTGTTTCAGGGCTTCTTCAGGTTGTAATGAGAGTTTAAGGGCATTTGTTTTGTCTTCCAGTTGATCTTAAACACCGTGTAACATTCTTTAGATTATAATGGACACCTCCACCCAAAAAAAAACAACCCTATGCAAGTTAACGAAAAGAATTTTAATTTTGAACAGGTTGCCATTTTGACAAGCATCGAGTCAGCGGGAAAACACTGGGAGTGACGTCAGAGTAAAATATCGGAATCATCATACTTTTTCGATGGAATAAAAATCGTGTTCTATTCCCTTCTAGCAGGTTTCATTCATTTGGTTTGATAGCATGCAATATTGTTAGGATATCGCTTATCCTACGTGCATTAGAGAATGAGCATTAAATATGGTTTACGATATTGCATGGTTGTCAAGACGTCACATGTCAGAGATGTAAAACTTCCACACTAGTGAGCAACTGGGACAATTTGTAAACAAACATGGCCACCAGGTTTGCTTCATTAAATATGGAAGAATTTGAGAGAATTTTGAAAGAGAAAGACGTGTTGAACACCCGAAAGGACCGTGTATGTATAATAATAATAATAATGGCTTTTTCATGGTATATCAGATAAATTCCATTCAGCTACTTGTCTTTGACTTGTTCAGTATCATGCTAGCTGAATGGAATATATCTGATGGACCACTCATTGCCAGCAAATATTATTTAAATATGTCACTCAGATATACCATGTATTTCACATGAAAAATGCGGGGGGGGGACTCCCCTTGACTGGTTTGAGCGTTTCCAAATCTGCCGTCCTTCTGGGATTTTTTTCACACAGCAGTCTCTCAAGTTTCCACTTGCAGAAAAACAAACCGAGTGAGCGCCAGGTCTGCAGGAGGAGATGCCCAGACTGCCTTGAGCTGACAGGAAGGCTACAGCAACTCAAATAACCACTCTTTACAACCGTGGTGAGCAGAAAAGCATTTAACACCACATTGAACCTTGAGGTGGATGAACTACAGAAGCAGAAGACCACTTCAGGGTTTACTCCCGTCAGCCACGAACAGGAATCTGATGCTCCGGTGTGTACAGGATCACTGAAACCAGATGAGTTCCACCAAAACACCAACGTCTTCAGCAGTGAGTTTGTTGTTTCCCCCCTCAAAGATTTATCAGTTCACTTATCCATATTTATTTAAAAGTATCCATTTTATATTTTACTAGGATTGTCTGTCTGTAATTCTAGAGGATTTTTTTTTAACCAAAACTGTTAGAGATCCTGAAAATGTTTCCGTTTTTATACCAACATTATTCCACACACAGATGCATAATTACAGTAACAGGATTTTTTTTAAAAAACCCTTAAATTCTTCTGATTCAAAATGTCTATGAATTATTTTGTTCCTACAGTGAAACAGAAGTAAAGCACAAGGAGTTTTCAGTTAAAATTAAGGTGATTAACATGAAACTGTACTGAAATGCAGTATGAATGAATAACGAGAAACCTAAAAGAGAAAAATCCCCAAGTGTCGGAGCATTCTTTCATTCATTCGGAATGTGTATGATGAAGATAAAATCATGAAGGACAAAAACAAACAGGAAATATGATGATGTTCTCTTACCCAGGGCAAAGTCGCCTCCAGAAGTGAAGATGGTGAAGACTTCAACTGATTCGAAATGTGAGAACAGCAGAAACGGGGTGTGTGTGTGTGTGTGTGTGTGTGTGTGTGTGTGTGTTCTTGGTCTTCTGCTGTCCCTTATATAGCTGAAGCTTGACTTGTGGGCTCGGCTGCATGCCACAGTCAGGAAACCAGATGACCACATGAGGACACGGCAGGAACAGGTCCACCCCTCGCTCCCTCTCTCTGTCTCCCTCTCTCTTGCTTGGTCCCTCTCTCCCTGTCCCTCTTGCTCTGTCTCTCTCTCTGTGATAAACATAGTTATTCAGTTCTTCAGAATCTTGTGAAGCAGGTGTTTTTTTTTTCCTGTTGATAGTAATTAAAGGTGTAAGACCTCAATATGCAGAAACACACATGCTAACGATTCACTGCTCTTCAGAAACTGGAAAGATGAGGGTTTTTTTTGGGGGGGGGGTTTATCCCATGATGTAATGCAACATAAACAAAACAATGGCTGCTATTTCTCTAAAGCTGCGCCTGAGAAATATTTAGATGACCTGTCAGGAAAATGATGATTTGATTAAAAAACTCCTCCAAGCAGCAAAATATACAAATGTGGATGCGATTAGTGTCATGTTTTTGCTGAAAGCTTTAGAATTGTATCCCGTCATAGGATTTGGAAAGTCACACCAGCTACAGAACGTCTATTTTTTTTTTTTTTGTGGTCCAAATCCTGAGCTCTGATTGGCTGGCGAGTGGGTCCGTATCTTATGGTACGGACCTCTGGCGACTCACTCGTTCACAACAAACATAGTAGCATTTTTTGTCAACGTTTCTTTTTATAAGATTTATTTGTAATATCAAAAATCTTAAATTTTTTGCCAGCATTTCTCAGGAGAATAACATTAATTTTACATCATGGATAGCGATAACGACAGTCTTCACAGCGAAAGCAAGTTTTACTACCCTGAGGAAGAAGAAATAAAAGAAAACATTTCAGGAGAAAGCTAAAAACCTGTAACTGTT
>JAODLJ010000020.1:32276603-32290657 GCA_027576115.1 Cathorops melanopus
ACAGTCCAAAGACATGCAGGTTAGGCTAATTGGTGGCTCTAAATTGACCATAGGTGTAAATGTGAGTGTGAATGGTTATTTGTCTCTGTGTCTCGATGATCTGGCGACTTGTCCAGGGTGTACCCCGCCTCTCGCCCATAGTCAGCTGGGATAGACTCCAGCTTGCCCAAGACCCTGCACAGGATAAGCGGCTACAGATAATGGATGGATAAATACTTTTGTTACACTGGTTAAAACTGAATTCGACATGCTGCAGGAATGGATTATGTTTGGTAGCAGATTATTTCTGCAGTGTTTTCTGCAGATCTGAAGCTCATGAAGTGACTGGATGATGATGATCATGAGGTGGTTGGATGAAACAGGGTTAGGTTACACGTTGACCCCTGAAATGGACAGTACTGAGGTTCCAGATCCAGATTTATCTCAAACAAATGTAAAAAATAAATTTGCAAAAATGTTATGAGTCTGATGAGCAGCTTCATTTTCACTCGATGTAGTGTTTAAAGACGAGCTGACTGTGTGTTGTGATAGGATTATATTATCAGTTTATAATCACTAGGGCTGGGCAATATGACCAGAAGTTCGATATTGTGGTAAATTGTGTCACAATATGCTTCACTGAAATCATTTGGATTTTGTAAGATCTCTTTGCTAATTAAAAATAAAAGCAATAATTACAAACTGGAAGCAACTGATGTCAAAAATAAACTTTATTTTTAAAATTGTAAAATTCCATACCAAAAATTAAAAAATAGAACAAATGGTAAATGCAAAGAAATAATATAAATAATAATAAAATAAAGGTATTAAAAGTTAAAACAAAAAAAAATTTAAATAACATTATAGCGGCGCTCCCTGTGGGCAAAGCAAGAGCCCCATACTCAAGAGAATATGGTAATTAATCAGCCTGATTTTTGATGGCTTTTGACTGTATCACGTCCGTACGTATGAACGATGTAGGTGCACCACCACAGGTTACCGGATTGTAAGTGCAAGGCAACGTAGCTCATTAACACGACCACCGGATAACAAAATTTGTATCTTTATTTACATAAGGTAGATGGGTTTTTATCCAGCACTTATTTTTAATTTGTTTTTTAAAGAATAACGTGGGATTTTTTTTTTTTACAAACACGTTTCACAGAAAACATTCACGACCATTTCATATAAAACTAGTTAAAACAGTTTTTTTTAGTCCATTTGCTTGTTGGACAATTGACAGTTTCTGTCATATAAGGGTGATAGACAGATGTCAGTGCAGGAAGAGTTTTATTGAACGCACGCTTGCAAACAGATCCAACGGAGGTAAAGGCAGAGTTGAAAAATGGACAGTGGTCGAGTAAGGCACAGACAGGAGATCAGAGGGAATGCAATACTCACAGTCCAAAAACACAAACGGGGTCAAAACCAGAAAAATGATCCAAAATACAAAGTTTGGTCATGTCAGACGCAGGGTACAGTGTGTATATTTCGCAAAGTCTGTGTGTTACTTCTTTGTGTATGCTGTAATTGAGCTCTAATCAGGAACAGGTACATGGTAATTTGTTCTAATGGTGCTGTGCAGGCAAATGTGCATGGACGTAACCGACATAATCAGACAACTGTTTGACACATGAAGTTTGATATTGGATGGTAACTATATAGTAATAGTGTAAAGTGAAAGTGCTGGTTCCCTGCTGTCCACCAGGCACCCAGCAGTGTCACACCAGAATAAATGTCCTGGTGGTGTTTCTGGCACATGGTGTCAAATAAATAAATAAATAAATATGTATTCATAACTGTGATGCATCTCATTATTGGTATTACTGTCGCAAGAAAATGGATCAATTTACTGATGTGAAATACATGACGCTACACAATTCGATGGTTCATATGCCAGTATCTTATGCCAAATTATTATGGCATGTTACAAAAAATAAAGAAAAAAAATCTGAGTCCTCGTATCCAATTTACGAGTCCGAATGCAGTTAATGCACGAGTCCGAGTCATCAGTGCTCAAGTCCAAGTCAAGTCACAAGTCCTTAAAATTAGGGCACGAGTCGGACTCGAGTACTACAAGCCTGGAAGGAGTCTCCAGTGTCAGAGCTTTGGAAGAGTCAGTAAGAGGATTTTTTGGCTTCTCAGAAACATCGCAAGCTGCATTTTAACTTCAAGAGAGATTTTAAAAAGAGCATGGTGAGGGAAGCTCCAAAGAAAGCATCCTGGCACTTTGGAAATAAGTGCATAATCTTCCATTTTCTGAAGGAATGAAAAATTTTCAGACAATTTTATCTAAAAACAAACAAACAAAAAAAACTGCTAGTCAAGAAATTTTGACAATGCAAAGCAGAACAAGTTCATCTGACCGAGTGTTATTTGTTATTATTTGAGAAAAATATCATTTTCACATTTTGTCATGGAATCCGAGTTGAAGGGGAAGCCTAAGGGTTTGAAAAGCAGCTTTGGGACCAAAAGGTCACTGGTTCAATTCCCTGGACCAGCAGGAATGGCTGAAGTGCCCTTGACCAAGGCACCTAACCCCCAACTGCTCCCCAGGCTGCTCAGAGCGTGCTGTACGTTCCTCTGGATAAAAGCGTCTGCTAAATACCTGTAATGTAATGAAGGGCAGGTTTTTTTCTTCGCTTGAGAAGGAACTGCTTGTCTTTTCTACTCTCATTGCACTTTCTTTCCTCTCAGCGAAATGACCCTTCTCATGTGGTGTCATATTGCCGCATCGGTCTCTGATACTGCACTGCGACGACATACTCATACAGAGACGGAAAAATAGAGGGACAAAAGAAACAAAAGGAAGCGACAGGATGAAAAACACCACTGTCTCGACCATCTTAAAACAAAATATGGATTTTTCCTTCTCCACGTTCTAACAACATCCAGAGAAGGAGGTTCAAGAGCCTCACAAAGCACAATGATCCGCAGATCAACCTCCGACTTGTCCGGAGCACCTGGAGGCACTATTAAAGACCCACTGATTGCAAATGGAATGAGACGAAGACGATGGAGACAATTTGGCCTCTCTTTACAAGAGACAAGAGACAAAATCACAGCTGCAATAAAGGCCTTTGTTTGAGTCACAAAAAGCAAAGAAGAGTGTATTCAAAGGGTTTACGGAGCACTTCAGTGGCTGGAACAAACCAACAAACACAGCAGATGCATGTAGAGTGTAGCACAGAACGTCTCCAGAAAAACACTAAAGCTCGTAGATTTCAAATAATAAAAATAACATTATTGACTGCTTTGCTCAATATTGAAATCAGAATTATCCATCTGTTTTAAGAACAAAACTTTTTTAAAGATAGTTTATTTTTTTTAAATAATCCCAATCATTTGGTCATTTTATTTAAAAAAAAATCATGAATAGTTCTAGAACTTGAGCTGCTCAAAGATTTTCCAGTTCATTATTAAATTTCCCCAAAATCAACCTCAGCATCAGAACCACGCACCAAAATGCTAACACTCCTCCCATGTCCGTCAAACACTTCATTTACACAAACTCCACTCTTTGTTCTCCAGCCTTCAGCTCTGGAAGCTCAGGTCAAAAGGTCCCAAGATGGCCACCAAACTGGAAACCCAAACCCTGACCATAATTCACAGAGGACATGGCAGTGAAAGGAGCCACCGTGACCTTTGAACTTGAACTTGAAAGGAGAAGATATCAGTTTTCCTACTCCATAGATTCTTCAGTCCATTCCCTCTGAAGAGCGTCTACTTAAATGGACCATACTTCTTGAGCAAAGGTTTATTTTTATGATATGTCAAATATTTAATAGTTTATCACCCAGTTTTATTTTTTTTTCCTGCATCTGTGATGCACAAACCAGGCACAGAGCTGCTACAAAGCAAAGGCCATGATGAGATTTACTAGGTAGGCATTAAAATGGACTAAAAGTATCAAGATGCTGTTTCAGCCCATTTTATGTTCATTTTAGCTGTTTTTAATCTGTCTTGCGAATCTACCCAGGGGACGGTGTCCACCACAAGCGAGTGAACAAGTTAGAACTGTATTAACCAACCAAGAAAAGCAACCAAGAGACCAAAGGTAAATCTCAGTGTGATGCTACCACCACCGTGCTTCACAGGTGTTCTCAGGTTGATGAGTAGAATTGGGTTTCTGTTAAACATTGTACTTTGTCTTGAGACCAAAAGGATCAGAGAAATCTTTTCATTTTGGAGAGAAACTCCAACATGACTTTTCGCAAACTCCAAACTGAATTCGCCACTTTTTCATCAAGCGCAGATTTGTGGAGTGTCCAGGTTAAAGTCGTCTACTGAACAGCTTCTTCGATCTGAGCCGTAGATCTCTCCAGATCCTTCAGAGTTACTGTTGGCCTCTTGTTAGTTTCTCTGACTAATCCCACCTTTATCCAGCCACTGACTTTTTTATTGGATGGTAACTTCTAGGTGAAGCTCAAAGATTAAGTCCAAACTTTTTATTGACAAATGTTGATTGATATTTTTCCAGAACTGTCCTGGATTTGTTTTTGTAGCTCGTTGGTCTTCATGATGCAGTATGACTGCTAAGAAATTCTGGGTTCTTCCAGAAACAGGTATATTAGTACGCATGCAGAATAAACGGCTAGCGGTTTCAAAACTGAATCTCTGTTAGCGGTTACTGAACGCTCTTCGTTGCTCATTTCTTGAATAACTCGCTGACTCGTTTGTCTTTTAGCTGGGTTTGATTCTGTTTTGATTTCCAATTCAGCTTTTTTGTCGTTTTGATTTTGCTTTTGTTTGTTTTTGTTTTTTGCAACATTGAAAGTGCCTTGGAAAGAAAGTCTAGAATCATCCACGGGCAATACGGGAAAATTCAGCCCGCCAAGGAACCAATCAGAGCGCACGATTTTACCAGAAGTAGTTCATGCCGTATAATAAAAATGTATAATATGAGTGCAGATACACTATGTCAGTGAAGCTTCAAATAATTATTGAAAATAAACTATTCTCAAAATCGCCCTTTAAAAAAAAATTATGTTTCATAATGAAAGTATAATTTTTCTGTATGTTCATTCCCGGAGTTTGCAATATTCTGTACATAGTGACAAGATATTAATTGTGTATGAATGAACTGAATCCTATTAGAGCTGTATGTAGAGTTTGTGTAACTGCAGACTGTAGTTATTACAGACACTTTAGATAAAATGGAGGCTTATTGATTTCCGTGCCACATACAGGACAGCGTTTGCTCTAATAATGGCTTTCTCTGGCTTGCATCACTTCTCTGCCCACTGTTCCGTCTCTGTTTAGGGATTCGGTCTATAAGCTACAAAAATTACCACAGAAAGGAGAGAAAAAAAAAGTGTCCTATGAGGGGAGGATTATGCTGACTTCCTGTTCATATTCGCTCTGGAGAGGACAGACGGCTCCCGAGGACGAGCAGCCGCCGCTGTCCTGCTGTGCCTGGAGCCGGAGTGTGTGTACCGTCTCAGTGGTGTAGCGTCTACTCACACAGCACAAAACTCACTCACATCTCTTTGTGTGTGTGTGTGTGTGTGTGTGTGTGTGTGTGTGCGCGCGCGCCAATACAGGACACTGTAAAATCATACACTGCACAAACTGAAATTAGTTCTCATACAGACAGGGTCAGACCTGCAACATGCTGGATTAAAGTGTGTGTGTGAAAAAGAGAGAGAGATGTTTTAATGTCGTGAACAGAATAGCGTCAGTTTCACAGTGAACACGTTTCCTACTTACTGGCAGCCTGCACTTTGGCCTTGCGGCTGACAACCAGCCCAAAGGAATTCTGGGCCACGCACTCGTAGTCTCCCTCGTCGTTCCTCTGGAATCGGCCAATCAGCAGCGAGCCGTTAATGAACGTGGCATAGTTCTTATCCTCCAATAAGAGCGCACCGTTCCTCCTCCACTGCGTCGTGATTGGTGGAATCCCTTCCACCTGACAGTGCAGCATCAGTGGCTGTTCCTGAACCGCGATGATGTCACTGGGCTCCAGAGTGAAGGACAGCTCGGCTCCACAGCTCACGCCTGCACAGACCAGTCCAGAAATTAATCAACTAAGCCCCCTCAATTTTTAAACAGCGGCTTCGGTTTTAGTTTGCCGTTTTATAAATGTAACCAAAATAAATAAAGTTAAAGCTAATATTAATAAAAAATATTAAAGATCATATGTTTATTTCATTAGGGCTGGATGATAACTGATAAAATATTATTCAAATCACAAATATTCATCTGTTTGTTTTTTTATTTAGGAGCAAAGTGTTTTCTGTAGATTTTTTAAATCACATATTTTTAAACATTAAGCAAGAACAAATTTAAGGTGAGAAAAAAATTACTTTTTTACCCCCCAAAAAATTAATAATGTAGTTTATTGTCATTTTAAGAAAAGTTATGTATTACAAAAATTTATTTTTTAAATAGATTTTTTTCATCATAATCATTCGGACGTGTTTGGAGCAAAACTTTTTTTTTTTTTTATGATTAGTAAACCTTAGTTTAAAAAGACAAAAATCACAACTACTCAAACATTTTAGGAACAAAAATAAATATTCTGACCATAATAATAATAATAATAATTATTATTATTATTATTTTAGGCCTTTATTGAAACAACTATTATTAATATTATTTTTAAGGGCATTATAGATGTGAGACAAATTCCATATTTTAGGAGTGGAATGGTATTTTTCTCTTCGTTTCTGGAACTAAGTTGGACTGCTTTTTGACCCCTTCCATTCACCATATCCTCCTATTCTATTCCTCCTATTCTTATTCTATTACACAAATCTGGCAACCCGGGTCACTGTGGAATTCTGCATTCTACTGGTCAGATTTCAACAAAGAGCAGGAAAAAAACACGAGACAGAGTTTCAGGAAAGATGTCCTCACGTCCTGAGTAAACTTCAGCAACGAGGTGAGAAACTTCTCGCTCACTTCCTCCTCCCTCACCGAGTTATCGGATCTTCAAGGACGTGTGCTCCAAACCCCCTAAAGCATAAACAACGGAGGTTTGAGTGATGATATTGGAGGTCCACTTGTACTGACCCTTTGGGCTCCAAGCCGGTCTACACCCCGCCCCCCAGATTCCTGCGTTCGCCAACACACTCACAGCAGCGTCTGAAACCCAATTCCTCTGAGTGTGTGGTGGCTTGAGTGTGTGTGAGTGTGTGGTGGCTTTATGCTATTTGCGGTTCTCATGATTCTCAATTGTGGAATTTTCCCAGCTATAAAACCCAGCCTTGACATTAATACACATCGTTCATCAAAACAAAGCGGCAGAATCCTCGGTGATCGTATGATCGTGTCCATTCAGAGTGTGGAAGCAAATACAGCTATGCGTGTTTCTTTCAAAAACATTTCTGTATTATTGTACGTCCTTGAGTCTGAGAGACTCTATGGTGTGTTCTCAAGAGTCCTGACATGCCTGAATGCAAGGACACACACACACACACACTTCTCACCATCCTGCTTTTCCCTGTGCTGCTGTGTTTTGACTGCCTTTGCTTAGAAACTCGTCTCAGGCTCACAGCACCTGATTGGGACCAGAAGCTGGATTTTCACCCCATTTTCTTTTCACTGTGGTATTTTTCTCTTCCTTTTCTCATGTAACCCCTCACGCAGGAACAAACTTTGACTTGTTTTTGATCCCTTCCGTTCACCATGTTCTTATCTTTTAATAATTACTCCGTTAGTTGTTGCTAATTCCTACCTGCTGGCCGGCACTTCACGATCACATGACAGGGACGGGAACAGGGTGAGTTAGCATGTCGTTCAGGTTAACCGTACACACTGGCCATGCTACATCTCATGGCAGCGTCACACTCACACACTCCAAGGCCTTTTTCCTATATACAGGAGCTCACACGCATGGCATGCTGGTGCAATGGTTATCACTGTCACCTCAGAGCAAGAAGGTTCTGGGTTCTAACTTTGCGGTCGACTGGGACCTTTCTGTGTGGAATTTGAGTGTTCTCCTCATGCTTGTGTGGGTTTCCTCCGGGTCCAAAGACATGTGGATTCGGTCCACTGGCTACTCGAATGTAAATGTGAGAGTGAGAGTGATGGTTGTTCGTCTCGTGTTACCCCTGCAACAGATTGGCAACCTGCCTGGGGTAAACCCCGCCTCTTACCCAAAGTCAGCTCCAATTGGCTCCAGCTTCCCCCACGACCCTGACAGATAAGCACTATAGATAAGCGATGGATGGATTTGAACCCACATCCTTCGGACAGCTCAGACACAACCATCAAACAGGACACGGTGACATTACTGTCTCTCTCTCTCTCTCTCTCTCAATAATGTGCTCACCTTTTTTACAAAATTTCCCCATCGTGATTAAGCTACACCTCAGTGAACACCACTTTCCCTTCTCAGTGTAAAAAGTTAAATATACTCTGAGCGTCTTTTACCTTCTTTTATATATTTATACACTCACTGAGCACTTTATGAGGAACATCTGTACAGCTGCTCATTCATTCACGCAATTCTCAAATCACCCAGTCATGTGGCAGGTGAAGAGCTTCAGTTAATGTTCACATCAAACATCAGAATGGAGGAAAGATCTCAGGGACAGATGGGCTGGTCTGATTATTGCACAAACTGCTGATCTCCTCATGGGATTTTCACACACGACAAGAAAAACGGAGAGAAAAAAAACCCAAAAACATTCCAGCGAGCAACAGTTCTGCGGACGGAAACATCGTATCAGTGAGAAAGGTCAGGGGAGAATGGATGGACCAGTGCAACCTGACAGGAGGCCTACAGTACCTCAAATAACCACTCTTTACAACTGTGGTGAGCAGAAAAGCATCTCAGAACACACAACATAGTGAAGTTTGTGGCAGATGAGCTACAACAGCAAAAGAATGCATCTGGAGCGGCGGTGAAATCCATCTCTCTCTCTCTCTTTCTTTCTCTCTCTCTCTCTCGACAATGATGATGATGATGATGATGGCAGTAGCCTCAGTGCTCAGTGTCCCCAGCAAACTTTAATCACTGTTCCAGCATTTTGCACACTTAAATTAATTTTAATTAACAGAATCGTGAGTGGATTTGTATCCTTTTCAAGTTTTTTTTTTAAATAATCAGGTCAAAGAGGTGACACTAAACTGTAAATAAAATAAACTTGTAATTAAAGCAACTAGAAACTAGATAGAGACTGTGATTAAAGTCACAGTGATTTGCGCTAGCTCTTACAAACTGGGACGTCTGGTCACGGAAGAGAGAGAATGACGCTTAGTGAGGAAAAAAAGCCCATTTTTCATGGATCATTCCGGTTCGGTGATCCAGATCAGCACCAAAAGTCATAGCAAATTAATTCAGCCCAGAGATATTCTTCATGTGAAATTTGGTGATGATTGGATGAAAACTGAGGGAGAAATAGAGTCCTAAAAAATGTTAGGAGGAGAAGAAGAAAGATCCTGAGTGAGTTTAACAGTTTGCGCCAACACTGCCAGCACAAATTAAACAAAAATAGAAAGACAGCGAGAGAGAGAGAGAAGTGAAGACAGTCAGACAGTCAGAGAGATACAGATAGGCATCTAGAAAAAAAGTCAGCTGGAAAGAGAGACAGACAGCTAAAGAGAGACAGACAGGTTGAGATAGACAGACAGCTGGAAAGAAGAAACAGACAAACAGGCAGGCAGAGACAGATAGCTGGAAAGAAAGATAGACAGACAGTTGGACAGAGGCAGACGGAAACAGACAGACAGAAGGCTAGAGAGAGAGAGACAGACAGACAGACAGACACATTTGGAGAGAGAGAGAGAGAAATGAAGACAGTCAGAGAGACACAGATAGGCATCTGGAAAAACTCAGCCAGAGAGAGAGACAGACAGACAGCTAAAGAGAGACAGACAGGTTGAGATAGACAGACAGCTGGAAAGAAGAAACAGACAGGCAGGCAGAGACAGATAGCTGGAAAGAGAGAAAGACAGACAGTTGTACAGAGGCAGACGGAAACAGCCAGACAGAAGGCTAGAGAGAGACAGACAGAAACAGACAGACAGAGAGAAACAGTTGGAGAGAGAGAGAGAGAGAGAGAGAGAGAGAGAGTGAGAGTCACACAGCTAGAACAAGACAGACAGGTAGAGGCAGACAGGTAAAGACAGACAGGTAGATTTCTTTTCCAGTGAAACAGAAACACTATAATAACACCCCGATGCTCCCTGTCGGACCTGCTGCGCTTCCTAAACTGTTTTGTGGATAATGAAGCGTTCTGAGTTTATTAAAGCAGCCCTACTCAGAACCCTCAGTGTTTATCAGGAGGAGAAACTAAAGACCACAGAAGGATTGAAACATTTTCATTAGAGCCGATCCGATACCCTGGATGAGTACTGGGCCGATTTCAGAAAGGGAAGGAAAAAAAGGTATCAGGTATCAGATAACAAATGGGGGGGGAAAAACGGAATTGGATTTGGAAAAGTTTTTTTAGGAATTGGAAATGTTTACATGTAAAACGGGTTGATTATATTGTTGTTAGGAATGATAAACCTTTTTTTCCCTTTCTTCTCATATTTATTATATTTTTAGAGGTTTATGCACAGTACCGCACAGAGCTGTTTTGCCGCACACAACATTTCACTGCCACTGTTTTTATACAATTGTGAATGTGACAAATAAAGTAATCCAACTATCTGTTCATATTATATTTATACTTTATCAGAAAAGCAAAGTGGGATCTCCTGAGCTCTCAAATTTTAACGAGTGCAGGGCCACAATGCATGTATCATCTGGTAATTAGTGTCTTATTATTATTATTATTATTATTAATACAGCACAAGCCTACAATATACAAACAAAGGTTTGTTGTGGTTAGTGAAGAACTAAGGCAGCGACTCGTGGCTAAAGTGGCTAAGATCAAGAGGTACACCGATAGAGTTGAGCAATACGGACAGAACAGATTGTTCAAATACAACCAAAGCAAGTTCTATACAGAACTTGATAGAGAAACAGCAGAGGAACAAGTACCTCCCAACCCCGAGGAGGCCAAACAGTTCTGGAGCAGAATATGGAGTGACACTAGTGAGCATAAGAAAGATGCAGAATGGCTGAAGGAACTGAGGGACGAAGTGGATGTGGACTGCCAAAGTGACATGAGGATTGACCTTGAGAAACTGAAAACAGCTTTGAAGAAGATGCCAAACTGGAAAGCCCCTGGACCAGCTTTGGTACAGGGATTCTGGTTGAAGAACATGAGCAGTATGCATGCAAGGATTGTAGACCAACTGAATGCTTGCTTGGAGGTGGGGGACATACCTAAATGGATGATGAAAGGAAGGACACTGCTCTTTTTCAAAGATCCCAGCTTAGGAAGTGATGCCAGCAAATTCCAGGCCAATAACGTGCCTACCACTAATGTGGAAACTCCTCACTGGGATGATTGTGGAAGATGTGTACTGCTTTATGCATGACATGGATCTCCTTCCAGAGGAGCAAAAAGGCGCACGAAAAAGGTTGAGAGGAACACACAACCTCCTGTTCACTGACAAAATGATCATGAAGAGTGTGAGGGCTGGCAAGAAGAAACTAGTTATGGCCTGGATTGACTACCGAAAGGCATATGACATGCTCCCCCACTCCTGGATAAAGGAGTGTTTAGATATGTTTGGGATAGCACCGAACATAAAGAGCCTGCTATTTAAGAGCATGGAGGATTGGAGAACTGAGCTCCACTCGATGTCCACACCAGTTGGAGAAATAAGATCAACAGAGGCATTTTTCAAGGGGATGCCTTATCACCTTTGCTGTTTGTGGTCTCGCTCATCCCACTAAGCCTTCTCCTAAGGAAGACTAGTGATGGATATGACCAAACTCTATGCAAAGTCAGAAAAAGGCCTGGAATCTCTTGTGAACACTGTCCAGATATTTAGTGCAGATGTGGGCACAGACTTCGGAGTCATGAAATGCACCAAGCTTGTTATAAAGAGAAGGAAGATATCCGATGCAGAAGGAATCCATCTCCCAGACGGGAGAGAGATCAAGAACCTGGAAAGGGGAGCAAGCTACAAATACCTTGAGGTGCTTGAGGCAGATGAATTCCAATGAGATGAAATGAAAAGGATTCTGATGAAAGAATACCTCAGGAGAGTCCATAAACTGCTACAATCCAAAATAGATGGGGCAAATGTCATCAGTGGTGTCAACAACTGGGCAGTTTCCTTGATGAGATATTCAGCCAGCTTTATCAACTGGACCTGAGAAGAGCTTAGGGTACTAGATCGGAAGACTAGGAAATACCTCACCTTGTACAATGCTTTCCATCCGAGGAATAGCATTGCACGGCTTTACCTGCCAAGAAAAAGTGGTGGCAGGGGCCTGATTGCTATCGAGGACTGCGTAGACCAGGCAGAAATTGGACTTATGACCTATGTAGCGGAGAGCAGTGAGAGACTGCGGACAGCAGCACGGGAAGGTATGCCTGGCTATCGAGAGAACTGCAAGGAGTATAAGAAGAGAAAGTGCGAGGAACAGTTGAAGGAAGTCCGAGAGAAGCAACTTCATGTCCAGTTTATGAGGGAGATGGATGAGATCGCAAGCAAGAAAAGCTGGGTGTGGTTAGAGAAGGGTCATCTGAAAAAACACACCAAAGGACTGATCATGGCCACACAGAGTCAGTCACTCAGGACTAATGCGATCAAGTCCAAAACTGACGAGTTTCAGAAAGAATCCCTATGTAGACTGTGCAGGGGGAAGGATGAAACAGTGAACCACCTTCTAAGTGAATGCCCCAAGCTAGCACAGTCGGAGTACAAATGTTGACATGATAATGTAGCCAAGGCCATCCACTGGGATCTGTGTAAGCAATATGATATGAAATGCGAGAAGAAACCGTACGAACACAATCCCAAGCCAGTTATAGAGAACAGCCATGCGAAGGTATTGTGGGATTTTACGATCCAGACGAATAAGAGGCTCCCGCACAACAGACCCGATATTGTGGTGGTAGACAAGGACGAGAAAGTGTGTCACATCATTGACGTTGCTTGCCCAGGTGATAGTAGGATCGCGTTGAAGGAGCATGAGAAGATCGAGAAGTATCGTGATCTGGCTATAGAGATCAAGACCCTGTGGAAGATGAAGAAAGTTGTTATCAGCCCAATTGTTATAGGAGCGCTGGGTAGCTTCACCAACAGACTAGAAGGATATTTGAGCAACATCCATGTAGGGTTGAAATCCTTTACTATGCAGAAGACTGTTCTGCTTGGATCAGCTAGGATCCTCCGTAGGGCCCTGGACTGCTGAGGCTACTTGTTGTGGCCAGCACAGGACTCACCAGTACGTACATACTGTGAAGGAAATAATAATACTTATAATAATGTTTAGTATTAGTGTTTATTACCCTTTCCTGAAGTTCTACGGTACATTCCAAAGGATCTCATCCTCCCTCTCCTCGGCTGCTGTGTAACCCAGACCTGTCACTATGGTGCCCATCAACTTTTATGGACTCATGAATATTTAAAACACATTTTGTGCTTTAGCATTCCATACTGCAGTTCCCGAGGACTATACAGCCAAAACATCCATTTAGAAAAAGCTAGTCTTGCTTTTTACTCGATTCTTTCCTCCCCCAGAGATGTCTCAGTTTCATCAGCATCAGATTGTCCTACAAAACAGCGGTTGGGTTTTTTCGTGGCCTGGGAATCAGATATCCTGCACCAGTCTCAAATTATATATCAGGGATATGGATCTGAGGTTCCCATAAAGAATGCATAAACAATTAATACCCTGAAAGGAAAAAAACCTCTTTGTTTCATATATCTGGTATCTGCAGCGTGTTTCTGGTTGGTTCTAATTGATGGTTAACCAGAGATGATTGAAAACTAAGTGCTGGATTATACACCCCCTGGCCACTTTATTAAGAATGCCCATGCATCCACCTGCTGTTTGATGCAGTTCTTTAATCAGCCGATCACTTGATGCATCAAATCACGCAGATACGAATCAAGTTAATGTTCACAATGTTCAAACATCAGAATGGGAAAATTTGTGATCTCACAGTGAAGTGTGACTTTCTTTCACTGTGGCATGGGTGCTGGTTTGAGTATTTCAGAAACTGCTGATCTCCTGGGGTTTTCACACACAACAGTCTCTAGAGTTTACACAGAAT
>JAODLJ010000020.1:33584918-33595276 GCA_027576115.1 Cathorops melanopus
CAGAAAACCCGGTTCCAAACTAAGCACTGGCCCCGAACCAGCCCTGGAACTGCTTTGGTGGAAAAGGGGCAATAGAGGACTCAGGATTTTATTTCAAGACCACAACTGTGGGGATTTCACTAAGTTGCCCGTGCACTGTTGGATTTATTTGTTAACATCGTTACTGTGACTGGATGTAAAATTTCCTGCTTCAAATGCGACCAATAACGTGACTCAGTGCTAATTTAACCGTGAGTTGGCCTAGTGGTTAGTGTGTCTGCCTCTCGATTGGGAGATCACAAGTTCTACTCACGGTTGGGTCATACCAAAGACCATCATAAAAATGGTATCTACCGCTGTCTGGCAAGGCACGCTGCAATACAGATGTGAGTGGGGAGTCAAACTATTGTGGTTACCAGAGGACCAGCCGCCCACTGTAACCCTAGGTATGTGAGAGGCCGAGGGCTATGGAAACGGAGATTGGCGCCACCCTATGCACCACATGGTGTGGGAAGGACTTTGACATTGCTAATTTAAAATTTTTCTTCCTGTTAACAGCGGTCACCCTTCTCTGCCCCCTTCACACACCCTGGTCTGGTCTTGGTCTTGACTCGGTCGCGTCCTGCCTTGGTCTTGATCTTGACTTGGTCTCAACCCCTGAAAGTCTTGGTCTTGTCTTGATCTCAATACACTCTGGTCTTGGTCGTGACTTGGTCTTGGTTTAGGTGGTCTTGACTACAACACTAGCTGTGAGGCAGTATGAGTATTCGGATTAAGGAGGTGTCAGTAGTTCCATCCCAATATCACCGCATCATCATTTACACCACCGCCAGCAACGTCACGACCCTTCACGACGTGTTAATCGAATGGATCCGAGTCCCACTGGAGCCGCGGCAAAAGATTATCATTAATGTTCCTGGGTCACCAGGGGATAGATTCATGTTTTGACTTTACCATTTTGCTCCCATTTCCACACGACGCCATTACAGCATAGTAGTGATAAATAAATGGTTTCCAGTGTCAGTGTGAACAGGGTATCGAGAATCGAAACCAAAAACCGAAAGCGAACGAAACTTTGCATTGAATGGAATCAGAAATGCAAACAAAATCGTTGTAGAGTTCCGGTGGGATTCCAAGAACGCTTCGCTGAAACCGAAACTTCGCTTTTCCCAAGAGGCCTAAATTCCTGTACAGGTTTCATCACTTCCTGGATGTCTGGCTACAGGAAGATATGACATTAGCTAGGCAACACTTACAGGTTTTCAAAGATGGGCGTGACAAGAAAATCTGTGTAGACTGTCCCTACGATTCTGCAAGCAACAAATCATACCCCAATGTAGAAAGATGCTCTGAAAACGTTGCAAATAAATACACAGTTCTGGTTAAATGCAGTGTTTGTTTGTTTTATACACTAGGCTTAAACAGAGTAGGCTGTAATATGAGAAGAACGTTATTGACTGTTTTTATATTTAGTTTGAAGTAGTTTACAACTAAAGACAGAGGTGTGCCAAGCTGGAAGAGGAACGTACAAATATCGATTCGAACCATCATGAAAAAGAAATCGTTTTGAATTCATGATCACAGTGCTGCAATTTCTTCTCGGGTTGGTAAGAAATGAACTAGAACCCAGTTTTCTGCTGGATCTTGTTCAGATCCGTTGTGATGTTTCGGTGTGCCGAGTAAAAGCACAAGAAACAAAGAAAAATTGTGTTGGTGGCAACAGATCCATCCCCGTTCTGCTCCAATGACATTTTAAGCAAGTAAAGAGAGACATTAAACGCTTCGTGGACGTTTTGTTGATGAATGTTGTGCATAATGTAATGGGGCACATTTACATTTGGAAAATATTTTGTGACCACAGCTGGCACGCCTGTGACCTTTTGGAAGTAGGCTGACACAGTTAAACGATCTTAATTCATCCGCCATCAGTGATTCAGGCCCTTGGACTTTCGGCTCACGGTGACCTCATCGGCATGGTTTTCTCTCCTCGATGATATATAATGCACCGGCTAACATTAGCGGCTGCTAGGTCACCTAAACCGAATTTATGATCTCCTGTAACTGCTGGGCAGCAGCTGGAGAAGACGTAGTGGCTCGCTTCATGCATGATGGGGGACGGTGTGGGCTGGCGCTGGAGAGCGATAACCAGCATGCTATGGATTAACACTGGGAAAATTAAAAAAGAGAGAAAAGAGGTGAGGTAAAAGCTTGCCAGAAACGCTTAAGATGATACATCGGTCTCAGTGTTTCTCGCGCTCGCACACTATCCGTTAGCAGGACAGAGCGCTTCCTTTCCCTTTGAAGTCAAAGTTTATTTCTAGCCAATTCCTCTTCAGGACACTCTTCTCCTTTCCGCTCGCTCTCTCCTTCTCTTCTCTGTCCTCTGCTTTCTCAATCACGAGCCCTACTTGGCAGCCGAAGCTCCAAGGACCCGGAACGGCAATCAATAAAAGCTTGTTTCGCTAATTGCGAGATTATAATCTATGCTGCTGTGTCTTCTGCAAGTCCAAACAGCAAGGCCATTAGAGAATTATTCCTTCTGTGTACTGAGGCCAAGCATGCTAATGCTAATACTAATGCTACTGCTGATTCTCTGCATCGATAGCACAGATCCAGAGTCGGGGCTTGTCTTAAATATATTCAATTAGGTTTGGATTAATCATTGCAGAGAAACTCGTAGAAGAACGAAGCGCATGTTAGCGGGCTAATGGGATCAAATCGCAGCGATGTTCCCATAGTGGATTCAAACATATACGACCCTAATTCCAAAGGTTTACGGTTATCTAGCACAAAAGTCTTTTGCACAAGATCCAAGAACACTTATTTCCACACTACGGTGGATATCATAGTATATACACATCCCTTTCTGTTCACCGAGTGCTCAATTAAAAGAAAACTATAGGATTAGAGAAATGAAACTTTTTGCCATCGATCCCATTGTTAATTCGACGGCAGGTTGAAAGAACGACGCAAAAACACAACGGACTTTATTATTCTTCTTCAAATAAAGCGCAAGCGGTTCTTGATCTGATCGACTTGTGCGAATTGTCTGTCATCTGTGCACTGCGGTTTGTTTTTCGCACAATCGACAAATGAGCGTTTGTGGTTTATTGATTTGATACTTTAGTGTGAAATAACTTTTTTAGCGGCTGACAGCGTTGAACAAAAAAAAAGCAATATTGAAATCAAATATAAACACGCTGCAGCAAAATGAATTTCCCTGTAAACTAGCCACGGCTTCCAGACTTGTCTTGATGATCAAACAACCCTTACATCTTAGCGTAATCTCTTCTTCGTCATCTTCTTCTTGCTTCACGATTGCCGTATTATCAACAATTGATAGATTAATTTTGGTTGTTTTGTCATTCCTGAATGTTTATATTGCACTTTTATTTAATTGCCATTCGTTCTTGGTGGCACGAAGCTAGCCCGCCCTGGCAGTGCTTGTTCGTTGGGGAGAGGGCAGAGGCCGCTGGCTGCCAAGACTGGAGAGGCTGGGACCTCCCCTGGCCGAGTTACGAGCGTCCAAAGTCGGGCTGGAGCCGCTGATAGAAACGAAACCTAAGCGGAGCACCGCGGCTCGCCTCGGGGCGAATCATGTCCCAAGGTGTGGGGCTAGCCCGCCCTGGCAGCGTTGGTTCGTTGGGGAGAGGGCAGAGGCTGCTGGCTGCCAAGTCGAGGGAGGCTGGGACCTCCCCTGCCCGAGTTACGAGCGTGCAAAGTCGGGCTGGAGCCGGCGTTAGAAACGAAACTGATGTGGAGCACTGCGCTGCGCCTCGGGGCGAATTACGTCTCTCTCCTTGTGCTTCCTTCCCGTGGGTGGTCGCAAGCCAAGGTGGGCGAGGCCATGAATACTAATTTACGAAGTGACGTAAGATTGTATGGCTTTTTCTGATCCGCTCGTTTTTCCGACTATTTTCTTTCATAAGCTAATACAGGGAATGGGAGTAGAATTACATTTTCACATGCAGCATGCATATGCAACTCGGAGTGAACTATGGTATTTCAAAAAGAGCCAGTATTAAACGTTTTTGGTGGAAGGGCACCTTTAAAATGTCTTCTATGGAAATAAAAGTCGAAAAAAATACATCTTAATCACAGAACAAGCCAAAGCACTTGCTAACGGATGCGATCGGACTTTCAGACCGGTTCTTGTTCAGATCGTTTCTGCTCTCCGTTATCACAGCGTTGTCTCCGGATCCTAAATCTGCCTTTAATGAGGTTTAATTAGATCTTTCTGTTTTTAATAACAGTCTTTAACCGCCTTTATTCCTGCTCATATCTCAGGTTAAATCAGTGCTGGTGTAAGTCAGACTGTGGCAGAACATCTCACTTTCTCAGCATTTTTCTCCTCAGCCATTTGTCATGTTTTTCAGGTGCTGACATGTTCAAACCTGAAACTCGACTCCTCGTTCCTTGAGGGGCAGAAAAGGCGCTTTTAACACCTCTGTCTGACACGGACAACAACGCCAAAGTGCATATTATGGAGAGAGAGAGAGAGAGAGACGGTATTTAATATTTATCCAACAGCACAGCTGAAAAGTGTTATGTTTTCGACAGTAACAGCTTGTTCACAAGGTCTTGGACATATAAACAGAATAAAAGTGTGTAATCGTCAATATGGTGAAGTTTTCTTTAAGGAGAAATGTGTTTATGTAACGTTAATGGAAGGAGTCTCCAGTGTCAGCACTTTGTATCAGTCCGACATGAAGCTGGAACCAAGTTTTCCAACATCTTCAAGACAGTTTTTTTTTTTTTTTGTCTTATTAACTTCAAGACAGAGAAGAACAGAGAGAGGCTGGTGAGGGAACAACTGAAGACAGGAACTGACTCATTTCACAGACGCAACTATAAAACAGATAAAAAGTGTGACATATGGTTGCTAAAGTGCTGTAGCACGGCCCTGGTCACACTATTGCCCACACTCCAAAAAAAGTCATGTCTAAGCTCCTATTAGATCATGGTAGATATTTATCACCAAAAGCACATGTTCTCACAGGTGTTCATACAGGACTAGCTCGGGTTGCATAATGATTTTTTCTGATCTATTTCCAGGTAACCACAGTCACCCAAAGCCTCCCATCTGGCCATACGCCGTGTCGCATGCAGATATCGGACCAGACAGGAACTGCTCGGAGTTTGTGCCTGTTTGGCATCGTCTTAAAATTTCTTGTTGGTTGGACGACTAACAGTCGATGGTTTAAAAGTGGAGTAAGATTCACGCTGCATGTTGAATCTCAGTTTCACCAGATGCAGTGCAAACCCACGGTTCCGTCTGTATGTGACATTTTCCATAAACAACGTTGTTATTTTTAGTTGGCTGCTGCGTCCCAACAGGTAAGAACTGAAGTCGTTCAAAATGCTCTCAGAGAAGGCGGAGTCTAACACGTATAGGCGTCATACGCAGACTTCTGAAAACACTGAGAATTTTAAGATTTGGCCCAAGTTCATTCAACTGTTTTCCGTCAACATTTACGTCACATACGGAATTTCAATTGCCTCTGTAACCGGTGTTCCGATTCTGCTGAAATTTTCAGGTTTTGCCACAAAAAGTGTGTTGGATCATTCACAAGCCAAGGCTAAGTAAATTTTAGAAGCACTGAGTTTACACCACCTTCTTATTTGAAGCAGAAAAGCCGTCTTTTCGCTTCATTCAGATGCCTGGATAACGTGCACTCGGTCCCATTCAGCTCTCTCTCTTGCTGTGATTTAACTGTAGGGTATTTGGAAATCAAACAGTACAGTACTGGGTACATACGAGGATGTTTTGATTTTACCCCTTGTGCAACATAATTGGGACCAATAGCATGACCAGGGCCGGATGTGAAGAATGAAACACTTGAACATGCTGTTATGGGCAAATGATCAACTTTGTGTCATCACACCACTTTGATTTCAATCCCAAAACCAGAGCTACGTTTCTGATTTACATTACATTAAATAAATATCAATCAATCAATCAATCAAATCAATCAAAAGATGATGGAGAAATTAAGACACTAAACACCAAAATAAAGGTCTGGCTTTAACAGAATTTTTTTTTTATCGAGAGGCTGTAAGTTTATTCCCTCACTCTCCTTCTGAGAAAAAAAACAAAATAAAAAACAAATTTGGATAATAAATAGATTTTCAGTTTTGAACACGGGTCAGGTGAACACTTGACCTTCCTACACTCCAGATGTGGTGCTCTTTGAAGCACATTCCTCTCATTCTGAAGTACTGGAGGGAGGAGTGCGTGTGTGTGCACGTGTGTGTGTATAAATAGGGGTATTCCCTGTCTAAACCAGACATTCGCCCCTGGCTACGGCCCCAAGTAACACGCCAGTGTTTTCCTCTGAGTGCCCTGGACTAGTGGTGGTGGTGGTGGTGTGTGTATGTGTGTTCTGTTTGAACAGCCAAGTGCTGAATCAGGAAATGCTTCAAGAGTGCAGTCATCTCAAACACAGTTCCACTTGGCTCCACTAGGGGGAGAAGAAGTGCTCAAATCTCGCCAGTGTATTGAGAGAGATAAAATTATCGAGTGTTTAAGGTAAAAGTACAACAGGGAATCTAAGCGTGTTGGACCTGAGCACCTCTCTCTGGAAACGTTCTCTCCCAGGAGAAAGGAATTTTGACCAGTCCCTCTTGTTCATGTAGAACATTTGACCCATCTACGAGTTCTCAAAGGAACTTGGACCAATTCTGCTTGTTCCTCCAGAAAATTTGACCAATCCCACGCACTCTTAAAATAATTCAACTTGATCTGCTCGCTCTAGCAAAAGGTAGACCAAACCAAAAGTCTGCTCCCAAGAAACTCTGATCAATCCTTCCTGTCCTGCACAAGATTTTACCAATCCTGTTTGATCACACCCAGACCAATCCTTCGAACGTACAACATTTGACCAATGTAGCCCAGTCCCAAAGGAATTCTAACCAATTGTGTTCACTCCTGCAGTAAACCTGATTAACCCCACCCACTCACAAAAAAAACCGGACCAATCCCACCCACTCCTCCAGAAAGTTTAATCACCTGTGCTTGCTCATGTAGACATTTTGACCAATCCCATTCACTCACACATAAAAAGCGACCAGTTCTGTCAACAGCCGAAAGAAACCCATATGTTCAATCCTGTCAGCTCCCAAAGGAATCCTAACCAATCACATCACATCACATCTCCTCCTGCACAACATTCAGCCAAACCCATCTGCTCACATAGAAAATGTACAAAATCCAGCTTGCTCCTGCAAAAAATTCCAACTAATCCCATCCTCTTGTGCTGAAAATTTGACCGATCCTGTCTGCTCCAAAAGGAATTGATGAATCCTGACCTCCCACTGAAAACCTTGTACCTTGGTCAGGTCTTCATCATAATCCTCTCCTGCTGTAGATACAGCTCAAGATCATTACCCAGTGTCTTCAGGATGTTTAGTCTTGGGCGTCCAACACCTCTCGAGCTACGGGCGGGAACCCAGTCTAGCAGGAATTTCGGGACCCTGCCATCTGACATTTGTGCCACATGCCCAAAGTAAAGGAGACGGCAGTAGCTTACGCGGATTCCCAGACTACAGCAACCAGTTCTCCTTTGTGTCTCAAGGTTCAAAATATGATTGTGGAACCGTACCTTTAGGATTCTGCACAGACAGTTATCATGGAAGGCATCCAGTCGATGTAACTGCTGTTTAAGTGCCCAGGTGACACAACCATAGAGAAGTGCTGTAGTAACTCCACACTCATTTTGATCTTGGTATCAAGTGATATTCCCCTGTTCTTCCAAATGTTATTGAGTGTGTTGAAAGCACTTGATGGTAAACCGATCCTGACATTAAGTTCTTTATCAGTGGAGCCGTCGCTGGAAATAGTGGATCCTAGGTAGTGGAAATGATTGACTTGTTCCAAGTGTTCTCTATCAACTTCTATGACCAGCATCTCGGACAAGTGATAAGGGCGCTAGTTATGGAACTTTCCAATGAGATCGTCAATGACGGTGTAGCTCACTCCGGCCCCGTCTAGTCCAGAAGGAACGATCTAAAGTGGGCCACCCTGCACAATAACTATTACAAGCTATATATGTTATATACAAGCTATATATAGAAGCGATATCCACCCTAGGAATACTGACCTATTTACCAGAAAGAATCCAAAACGGTGAGGAATTAACCGAGAAGTGATTTTTGTTGAACTGCTCATTAAGGCTTAATTAGTCCATAACTTCATTGATAATTGTAATTAAGCAAATCTGGGTAGAAGTTATATGCACCCCAGGCAGACCTACCTTCATGCCAAAAAGAATTAAAAAGGTATTGCGAGAAAAGAAGCGATTTCCATAAAATGTGGCCGCCGCCGGATGGACGACACACGATGGCATAAACTCATCACCTGCTGGCTGGATGAGCATGGTCTTGTTAACACCGATTTGCAAGCCAGCTTCCTTATCAAACCTCGCGATATGAGTGGTGGTTTCCTGAAGTCCGGTAGCAGAGCTGTCTAGAGCGGCTATGACTCACAGAAAATCTGATATAATTTTCTTTGTACCGACCCACGATATATGTAAATAAACTTAGTTCCTTCTGTTTTGCAAAATATTAAGAAACCAGGTGCTGCTTTGGAAAATCTGCTGTTCTAAGCATGTGTTCTGTAAGACCTGTTCAAAGTCTGGAGAGACTAAAAGCAATTTCTGTAAAGGATAAGATCATAATGTCAACATGAACACAATCAGGCTCAGTGCTCAGATTTAGCTGAGCTTCTGTTTGGCCTCCATGAAGAGAAACCACAACATGAGAAGCTTCAAGTCAAAAGGTTTTTAAAAATTATTGTTATTTTTTTTACAGTCAGGAAGCTGAGATATTAGCACACACACACACACACACACACACACAGCTGTAAGCCAGTTTAAATTACAGTGTCAGTGAGAAAATCCTTTTAAAGACCTGTTTTTCATTTGTGCCCTCGGGATATTTGATTGTACGTGAACAACTGCTGTGTAATAAAACACACTCTGAGTGAAGAGATTATACTCCGTGGTATTTATGTGCATTATGGGGGCTTTAAAAATTATCCTGATTTTTGGGAATTTGGAATGAGAAGGTAACAAAGCGATTTGCTTAAAGTGAATTTTGCTCAAGTGAACACGATGTAATAATCCTTATAAATCACACAACACCGACAGGACACGGTTTACACAACACACTGCAGACACTGTGTGTGTGTGTGTGTCTATATACTGTATATGAGAGAGAGACAAATCCCTTCTCTATCACAAAAGACAACCTCGATAGGTGTGAAATGTTGGTTGTAAATGGATTCAGGAGCTCAAGTTTCTCCTCAGCGAGATCATACAGACGTAAACAAGCAACATGCTGCCTTTAAGAAGAGTGCGCGAGTGTGTGTGTGTGTGTGTAAGAATGCATGAATGCATACATACCCATGTACACTTACGGTAACTTGCAGGTTGGGACATTTCAGTTATAATTAAATCAGTGGTTGTTACTCTCACCTCACAGCAAGAAGGTTCTGGGTTCAAGCCCTTACTGGGGCCTACGTGGGTTTCCTTCAGGTGCTCTGGTTTCTTCCCACAGTCTGAAGACATACAGATTAGGTCAACTAGCTTCTCTAAATTGCCCGTATGTGAGTGTGAATTGCTGTCTGTCTCTCTGTGTTGGCCCTGCGATGGACTGGCGACCCGTCTGGGATGTGACCCGTCTCTCACCCGATGTCGGCTCAGATTGGCTCTGGCTTCTCCGTGATCCCCAGCGAATAAACGTTACGGAGAAAGAAATGAAACGGACCATCTGTGTTACATTGCTTTAATATGCTTTAAAGTGACACAGGTCGATGTGCTGGCTCAGGAATCAGAAAGGGGAGGAGATTAAATTCATTGTTTGAGCCGATACCCATCCCCATAACTGATATGCATCATCTTGTGTCAATACCTTTTATTTCCTAATGCGGGGCGTCCTAACCACGTGTTAGTCTGTTTACAAACCGCTCGCTCAGCAGCCAGTTTGGAAAAGTCACGTGAGGTCACGCGCAGGTCAGAGGTCACGACCGCAGAGCCACAGCAAACATGGCGGATCGCGCAGATCAAACGAAGACTCCTAAATCGAGACAAATTGAAATATTTAGAAAAATATTTTTATCAAAATAAAAATCGAGAATTGAAATATTCCAAATCTAAACGCACCTGTGAGCTTGAAAGCTCTCGAGCGCTCGCTTCTGTGTCGGAGGCCGCTGGTTCTGCTATGTTTGTTGCGACCTCGATCATTATAATATTATCATGAAGATCAACTTTGGCCGTGGGCGGCACGGTGGCGTAGTGGTTATCACTGTCGCCTCACAGCAAGAAGGTCCGGGTTCGAGCCCCGTGGCCGGCGAGGGCCTTTCTGTGCGGAGTTTGCATGTT
>JAODLJ010000020.1:33689540-33699840 GCA_027576115.1 Cathorops melanopus
GAAAGCCCACCACATGATGCATGACGTAGTATCTTGAATTGGGTCATGGTGAAGCAGGAAAAAATAGCAGAGAATTTTGGGCCATGTGGAAATAAGTTCATTAATTGTTCTGTTAAAAAACTAATAAAATTGGAAGTCTTTGATTTGAATTCAGTAGCTTTCAGTCATTAAACAAAAATAATTGGGTGTCGGGAAAATTCTTTTTATGACCTAAACGTCAAAAATCTGAAAGGCAGTCTAACTTTAAATTTCTCTTTTACTGTATGTTTGTATATTTTGTACACACACAAAAAAAAAGACAGCAATTAAATACTTAATAGTCTCAGAGTTTTATTAAATGTTGAGTAATTAATTAGTTACTCAATATTGACAAATAAACACTACGTGGAATATACACTCAGTACTTGATTTATTTATTTTTTTAAATAAAACTGATTGCTGTATTTTGCTCCTGAAGGCCGCAGCACAGCGGGAGATTCTGCCAGGGTTTGGGTCGACTGTACCAGCTGTGTAACACCGGCCCATGCCAGCGAGACGCCGTGGATTTCCGAGCGCAGCAGTGCGCCGAGTACAACAGCAGACCGTTCCGAGGCTGGTTCTATAAATGGAAACCGTACACTAAAGTGGAGGGTGAGCAGCTTTTCAGCTTTCACACTCACTTCACCGAAACATCAGCTTTTTAAACGTGTTGGAGCGATCCAGCCTGATCTTCTCTACTTTACAAGAAAGTGTGTGTGTGTGTGTTGCATAGTCATGGTGACTCTATTTGCTTGGTGAAAAAAAATACATTTGTAGGTTGTGCCAAACGGCAAATGTTTTGCCGTAACGCTGCTTCAGTGCACCCGAGGCGTAATGAGAGTGATTTAGAGTTTAGACGTGTCGCCGCTCGCACTGACGGATTATTACAGCAGGTTCAGGGAAGCATTTTACCTTTCTCTCTCTCTCTCACACACACAGAAAGAGAGAGAGAGAGCTGAATGGACGTTCCAGAGTTCACAGAATCCTCCATTCTGATTGGTCAGAAGGTGTTGATTAATTTTCTATCACAGTGCAGGTTGACAGTAATGCACTCTTTCTAATATGTTATCGTTTCCATAGCAACGGTCATTCACAGGCAGGGACGTCACAAATGATAATATGGCGATGTTTTCTGTAAGGAACAACATGTTTATGGAACGTTTATGGAAGGAGTCTCCAGTGTCAGCAGTAAAGCTGTAACTTTTTCTTGACGTTTTTGTGGTTTCTTGGTTTCTGTGTATTTTTTTTTTAATGTAGCTATAAATGGATAAAAAGTATGACTTGCTGTAGTCCAAGAGGACTTCAGGACATGCTGTGACAGGAACATAATCACAGTAACTCAGCTTCATCACACCATGCTGGGGTTGATTGTTTTCCGAGAACAGCACCAGACACGGGTGTTTTATTCCTCATGAGTTTGAAGTGCGAGCTCTTTTGTGGTCAGAATATCTGATTATTTTCCTCAAACGTGGTCGAATAAAGTTTTTCTGGGGTAAAGCCTGATGAAAGTGCTGATGCTGTGTGACTGATGATCCACGTGTCACTTCCTGTTGCTCATCTGACAGTCTGAAGCACTTTGTTCCTCGCCTGCATGACGTGTTGCGTTTGGGTTCCGTTGTGTTTGGGTTCCGTTGCTGTGCTGAAAATTGTTCAGCGACGGATCAGTCAGAGGTCATTTCTACAGAGCTTTCTTCTTGTTTAATCTCATTTGAAACAGAATTTAAACATGACCTCAGCGTGGAGTTTTCTTTCTTGTCGACTAAAATTTGGTTTGTTTTGGGTCTTGATTAATGATCCCGGCTTTTTTTTTATTTTTTTTTAAGTTTTGATATTCGAGCTTGCGTGACTCATTTCTCCTCCTCTTCTTCTGCAGATGAAGATATCTGTAAGCTCTACTGCATCGCAGAGGATTTCGATTTCTTCTTTGCCATGGCCAGCAAGGTGAAGGACGGCACGTCGTGCTCCGATCTCGCGCCGGATGTGTGTATCGACGGGATCTGTGAGGTACTGTGAGGGTTGGAGAGGCCACACTGGTTTATGCGAACATTTCCACAAGGTCCAGGTGAACACAGAGACCAGATCAGCAACCGAAACTCTACTGTACTCAACAAACAGCTGGACAAGACGATCTCAGAAAATCTCACATACAGAATAATAATAATTATAAAAAAACCCTCAAAACTGTGAAAAAGATTCAACTTAGTTTTATTCCAATTCTCCTCTTCCTCTCTTCCACCACTCCCTTTTCCTTTATTCCTCTGTTCTTGGTTCTTCCTGCATGTTTATTTCTTCCGCTGTTCTTAGTCTTTGTGTCTCTGTCCCTCTGTTCCTTTCCATCATTCTTTTCTTGTTCTTCTTCCTGTTCTCTGTCACTGTTCCTCTTTTTTGTTCTTCTTCCTCTTTCTCCGTCTTTGTTTTATTCTACTTTTTCCTTTTCTGTTTTCACCTCTATTCTCCACTTGGTGTTTTTCTCTTCAAAAAATTATTTTTCATCCGTTTCTGTTCCTCCATCCTTTGCATCTGCTCTTCATCGTCTGTTCTTTCTCCATTTTTCGTCATCCTCTGTTCTTCTGACAGTCATCTCTTATTTCATCCTCTGTTCCTTTCCTTCTGCTGTTCTTCCTGTTTCTCTTCATTCTCTTCTTCCTCCCTTTCTTATCCAGTGATATTCTTTCCTTTACTTCCATTTCCTGTATCCTTTCCTCGTCGTCCTCTGGTACTCTTGAGACGAGCAGAAGACCAGCTTGAACCACCTCCTTATTTTCCCCCTCTCTTTCTGTTCTTCTCTAGTCAGTGGGATGTGATCATGTTTTGGGCTCCAGCGCTGCTCTGGACGTTTGCGGTGTGTGTAAAGGAGACAACTCCACCTGCAAGCTCTACAGCGGCCGCTACAACTTACAGCACCGAGCCAATGGTAACGTCACAACAGCAGGAGCAAAGCTCTGATTGGTTGGAATTCGGGTGAGGGGCGGGGCTTGTAGCTTTAATTCTAACCCCAGCTGGATCACATGCTACAATACGAGCGACGTTTTCCATCTGTATCCAGAGTACTACCCGGTGGTGACGGTTCCTGCTGGAGCTCGGAGCGTCCGTGTTCAGGAGGTGGAGATCTCCAGCAGTTACCTGGCGATTCGAGGCCAGAAACGTGGTTCTTATTTCCTGACTTCTGATTGGACGGTGGACTGGCCAGGAAAATTCAACTTTGCAGGAACCACGTTCTTGTATCGGCGCTCAAGTACTGAACCTGAGAGCCTGTATGCCCCGGGACCCACCAATCAAACGCTGGTGTTTGAGGTGAGAAGATTAAATCTTCTTTTTAATACCAACCTCGTTTTCATGGTCAAACAAATAAACAAAAATATTTGCTGAACTGATTTTCTTCATACTCGTGCGTATTTTGATAAATGCCCAACCGAGTGCATTCACAGCGGAGCTGATTTTCCTTTAGCCACGCCCACAGGATTCCATAAAAGGTAAAAAGCTCACAGAGAGCTGAAAAATGACAACTCACAGGTTTATATTATTGCGCTCGCTCTTCCAGCTCATGCGCAGGGATGTGTACAGCAGACGCACCACATAACGGATTATATAGAAAAAAAATAGTTGTTATTGGAAAGTTTTCTGTCAAGAGAAATGTGTTTATTGAACATTTATTGACGGAGTCTCACACGTCAGCGCTGTGGACCATCTCCAGGACAGACGGGATCATGGTTTACATTTTCTCTGTGATTTTTTTTTAAAATTAAATTTGAGAGAGAAAAAATGAGAGGCTGGTGATGGAACGTGTGTTTATAGCTGCTAGAATGAAAGTGAGAACAGGAAGTAACTTGATTTGTGCCACTTCCACATCATTAAATGTAACAATAAAGGGATAAAAAATGAATTGTAATCCTTGGCTGTGATATAAAGAAGTATAAAACACTTCAGGATGTGCTGGATCAGGAAACTCGTCTATATAATTCATCACAACACCTGTCTGATTATTTTCCTTTAACAGCACAACACGGAGAGTTTTATTCCTTATGTGTAATGTATCTTATTTATTTATCTATTTAGTCAGTCAGTCAGTGCCTAAAATCAGAGCTCCTGATGAATTTACGAGCAAATTATTTCCAAGGGCACAAAATTGACCTGAATAGAATAATAATATTACAGCACCATGAACGAACCATCAAATTGTGTCATGTCGTGTTTTTCACCTCAATAAATCACTGCATTGTCTTGTAACAATGAGACCAATAATGAGAGACACATCGCAGTTACGATACATATTTATTCCTTTCTTTGATGCTGCATGCCATGCGCCAGAAACAACACCACCACATTTGTTATGGTGTGATTCTGCTGGGGGACAGCAGTGAACCAGCGCTTTCACTTTAATAATAATAATAATAATAATAATAATAATTTCAATTTATATAGCGCCTTTCTCACACCCAAGGCCGCTTTACAATTAGGGAAAAAAAATTAAAAAATATAAATAAAGAGAGAGTCCACCAAAAGAGGGTCAGGATGTAATTCCAATGGCATAGCTACCAGAGTCCCACCAAAAGACCAAGGGTATGTCCCACACCACGTGCACAGCTGCCACTGGGCAACATTGCTCAGAACACCACACCAAGCACAAAAGCGCCACTGCACAGAGCACTGGACAACCCCAATGTTATAAAGAGCAACGAGCTCACTGCAATCCATAGCGAGGAGCACAGGCACCAACCATAGCACACCAAGGCCTGAAGGGAACCGACGCCAACAACCGGGTCTGAAACTACGCCACAACCGGTGGACAAAACACTCAAAGCAAAAAAGAAACATCAAACTACACAAATACACAAAAAAAAAAAAAAAAAAAGCTCCGGTGAGAAGGGGCAGCCAAAACGTGCACTGCGTACTCTCAACTTTACAGCACTACTGTAGAGTTACTATCCACTATCACACTTGATATGTCAAACAGCTGTCTGGTCTACATGCATGCAGTGCCATTAGGACTAATCCCATGCACCTGTTCCTGATTAGAGCGCAATCACAGCGCAGACATTTATATAAGGACTCTGAGTAACAGGCAGACATTTTGAAAGCCTTGTATTTTGTGTCTCTGTTCTGGTTTTGACCCTGTTTGTGTTTTTGGACTGTGAGTATTGTATTCCCTCTGATATCCTGTCTGGGCCTCATTCCATCACTGCCTGGTTTTTGACTCGTTTTGGATCTGTTTGCTCGCGTGTTTTCAATAAAACTTCTTGCGATTACATCCGTTTATCACTCTTACATGGCACAGACTGTCACCTGTCCAACAAGCGAGTGGACTAATAAAACTGTTTTAACTCGTTTTATATGAAACTGTAGTGAATATTTTCTTTAAAATGTGTTAGTAAATATATAAATTTAAAAAAGCAAATTAAAAATAAGTGCTGGATAAAAACCCATCTATCTTATGGAAATGGAGAAACACATTTCATTTTTTGGTGGTCAAGTGTTCATGAGATATGTTGCCTTGCACTTACGGTCAGTTCCCTGTGGTGGGACACAGACGTTGTTCATATGGACACAAAATCCATCAAAAATCAATTTAATGCTTTACCATATTAAGCCTGAAGCGCCACGACAACTCAGAACATAGTTTTGACTTAATGACAAAAAAGCAGAAGACGTTTTTTTTTTTTTCCTGAATATATTTTCTGGAATAAGCAGACGATCTATTTTCGGTCACAACACAGAATGGATGAATACAATAAGGCAACAAACCAATGACGAGACAGGACTAATACTAGAACAAAGGCACATGGCAACTAAATAGCACGTGTCACACTGAGAATCCAGAACAAACACTAAGAGGGGAATTCATGACACTTTTGCAGTACAGATCAAATTATAGAGATGTTCATCACGCACAGTACGTACATGAACAGACTGAATGCCTCCATTATCCTGACGAGCCTTCTCTATTGTTCAGCAGTTTATTCAATGATCTGAGACATCACGAGTCACACAATTCACTTGATTGAGATTATAATTACTTGTGAGTAGGCTTTTTTTGTTTTCTTATTATTTTAGGTTTTGAAAGCAACACTGGAATCGCTGTAAGTAAAGTTAATGACAGCAAACAAGAATCCTTCAGCTTACACAGTATAAATGCAGAAGCAAAATGAAGACAAAAATATCAGGCACAAGTCTGGACTGTACTTCATACAGAGGTTTTGCAAGTTGGTCTACAAAAAAAAAAAAGCAGTGCAGGATCTTGGAGTTTCTTTTCTGGAACCATGATGTGAGGCTTAAAAACTAACTTCAGCACATCCACCAGACTGCATTGGAGAAATTTCAGCAGGAAATAAGAACAAAAAGCAAGTTCTGCTCCCACACACAGCCATTCAGACAGCAGCATGGACTCAACCTTCTCCGGCGAAAAGAAAAGAAGAAAAAAAAAAAACTTGTGCTGTCACATTCATTTCTCACCCCATAACAAAACTAATTCCCTGTAAACACAGTGTTTATTGCTTGCATCACTGAGCAATATAACCAATAAGCTTGGGACTTTTTTTTTTTTAACAAAACGAAAACAAAAAAGCACATTAAGTTTCATGCTAATCAGACAAAACCTTGCATGATTTCTGTCCCGTGTCACTCATTAGCTTGCGATTATGATGCAATTAGGGCGTAATTATGCACCTTTTTATTCACCGGATTTGTAAATTATATGTAGATGGTGTGCATTAAGTTCCCAGTTGTCTTTTACTCAGCTGTTTTAAGGTCACACACTGAGATTGTCGGTATGCAACAGCGAGCAAAAAATAAATAAATAAATAAAAATCCCAAATAGCATCAGAGAAACTCTGAAGGCGGCAGAAAGGGCAGCCATGACACAATAGCAAACAAAAGCCGAGCCTGTTTAAAACACTGCCGCATGACGTCCGAGCACCAAACGGTGAGTGTAAACAGTGCTGTTGTGTGGATCCACGTCTCCGAATGCTCTTATCTCCCTACTGCTCCGGAAGCTTCTCTAACTGCCTCAGACCTTTAAACTGACCCCCCACCCGCACGCTGCAGGTTCGGCACAGTCGGTGGGAAAACAGACCCAGCAGTGCTCCCACAATTGGGCCTTCATAAGGCGACGAGTGGTTTAATAATTTCTGAGAAATAAAAGGGCAGGGAAGCTTTGTGAAGTCGTCTAACTGGTGTCCGCTGGACCAAAACACTGCCTCTGTCTCTGCCCTCGTCCCTGGGAGAGTCACTACAGTGAAACTCATCGCTGTGGGATTTATTTATTTATTTTATTTAAGACAAAAAGTACTAAACTCATACCAAACTTTGGAGTATAGCTTACACATAAAGAGAAAAATGATAATAAAAAGACCCATATTACTTCTTTATCCATATTTCTCTCTTTTATACATCAAATGTACTGCTAATGAGTCTAAAAATACAATAATAAGCATATACAACTGAAATTACATTGTTACATAAAAGTTGCATCTCTAATGAACTATACACATGAATACAAGTTATAATGCATTATTAACCATAGTGTTCCACCACTTTATGAACACATAATACACCGACATATCAGTGTTCATTGTGTATTGGGTCTAAATAACATCATAAGTAGTGTTCATAGCACACGGCCCATTCTATAATCGTTCATACATTTCAAGTGTCGACTCTGTTAGTCATTGTCAACTCTGTTATCATTAACCTGGACAATCCATTAAAAGAACTGATAACAGAGGTGACAGATCCCACCATTTTGTGTCTTAACTCCACATGCTAACCTCAAACTAGCTACCACACGACATGTATAAAAGCAGAATTTTTATGGATTTTAATCATATTATTGTTTTTGTGGCTACTGCCTCAGAGAGGCGAAGCGAGGCAGTATGTCATCATGTTGTGAGAATGAGTGTAACAATAGCGCACTGAGCATACACATAAGCATTACAATCACCAGAACGGCGAATTGTGATCTTGTGATATGAACTTCGTAGTGTCAGAAGATAATCAGCATATAAAAAGATAAACGAAATTCACCTCGTGGTTCACCACGGCTACTAATTCAATATCAAGTGGTGTTTATTTTAAGAAAAATTACATTTTGATTATCGCAGCTTTTGTTTGGTCCTTCTGAAAGAGCAAATGAAAGGTTTTGTAAGTTTTTTTTTTTTTGAGCTTTCTGGCAGATAGATTCAAAAGCCAATATCAAACTTCTGCTATTTGCTTGCATTTTTTTATCTTAGAGCATTTACACGACACTTGTGAAAAAAAATGTGCTCATTAGTACTAAATAATGCTTCTAAGACAATTCATGAACAAGTGCTTTCTTACTATTTTGAAAATGTAGTTCACATTCACTGTATTTTGAACAAAGCCCTGATGCTGCTCACAGCTTGGTGATGCTTGCAAGAAGTGAGGCTTGTGTGTGATATATGTATGTGTATATATACTGTGTGTCCATTTGTATCAGAAAACAATTTTATTTATAAGCAGTAGCCACATGTACCCATAGGGTACCTATTTTTTAAAGTTATATTCTTCATACTTTGATATACACTCTAACACAGCTTGCTTGTGAGTGTTAATGTTATTTTATACAGTAACAAATTGTTCTTTCCTGGTGTAGGTGCTGCTCGCAAACACTTTCTGCAAAGACGCTTTCTTCAAAAACAACTACTGGATGACTCAGCTGCAAAAACGTGAGTACATCACAAAACCGTAATTGAGACCAGGCCTGGTGCGTTTTATAGCACTGCGAGGCGAAGCTCCAGCATGTGGAATAGAGTTTCACACTGAAGCCTTCTGCCATAATTCATTCAGCACTATATAGTCTTCCATTTAAACGAATTGTTTAAGCTGCCCAAGACGCCTTCAGTCACTTCTGCAGAATGGATTGTTTTTTGTCAGTAATGAATGTGTGTTTTATTCCAGATTCCCCAGAAAACAATGATGCCAACATTAAGAAGATTGCCCAGGAAGTCCTGGAGAAGCGGGAATATATCTGCTCCCACCCTCTCGAAAGAACATACTGATGTGGCGTTTCTATCTTTCAATGTAACTGTTCTGCATTCTGATTGGATGTTGGACAATTTCTGGATAATAGGTTGACAGCTTTTGGTTTGTCCTGCTCCTCTGTTCACTCATACTTCAGTCCTTTTATTACTAAAAAAAAATGTGTTAACTGTATATGCACTATAAGGCCTTGATCTTATTGAAATGTACCATGCTGTAAATACTGATCTCTGTATTTTACAGTACATAACTGTTATTAACCCTTGTTAACCTTTTGTTACTCAGCCAGTGTTCTTAATAGATGTTTACTTCACCCCAATTACAAACAATAGACGAGCAGCATGTATGGTTAAAAAAAAAAAATTTAAACAGGTCCCACAGACTTGAACACCATACAAGGGTTAAATGAACAACATTGTAATAACACTTCTGTATTGGTTAATGCACTTTTTTTTTTTTTTTTTTTGGACAGGGATTCATATAATGTAAGACACATTATACTGTATAAATGCACAGTAGCTCTGAAGCTGTACGAGCCATTTTCATTTTATGTGAGCAGTTACACAGTTATGGGTCCTTGTTTCAATAACATTTCGCTTGTACTGGGTATTAGCTAAATCTGTGTATGTCTTGATGGTATCCTGAGGTTTTTGAAATGCATGCAAACTTTTCTCTTCATCTGTCAGAGGCAGCACAGTCCGCTTATGTTGAAAGGAGTGTGGCCTCCAGTAACAGCTGTTAAAAACAAGAAAGTTTTTAATTAACTACTTTAGTTTATTCTTGCTCTTTAAGCCAACAGTCTTGGTGAAATGTATATTTTAAGCCAGGAGTTGTTCTGGAAGTCTACACTAGAGGTTGGAATCAGTCTTTACTCACTTAAACTGGGTCTTGCTGTGTTCACCAGCGTTCATCTGTGTGTCCAATGAACGGATGTGCTCCAGTTTTTCTTCTTTCTCTGTGCCTCTGTAGGGTATGGGCTGAAAAATGCACACAGTGATTCTACTATTCTGTTTCTGAAATGTGGCAGTTCAAAGACGCCTGTGTTTTAGGTATACTAACAGTTTGATTTAAGAATTTTGACCATTTTTCTCTATACTAGTGCATCTCAAATTAGAATACCATGAAAAAGTTCCTTTTTTCATAATTTAATTCAAAAAGGTAAACTTTCATGTATTCTATATTCATTACATGTAAGGTGAAATATTTAAAGCCTTTTTTTGTTTTAATTTTGATGATTATGGCTTATAGCTCATGAAAATCAGAAATCCAGTATCTCAAATTATTAGAA
>JAODLJ010000020.1:34675030-34687854 GCA_027576115.1 Cathorops melanopus
GTCCAAAATGGTGGGCGCTTTTACGAAGGTCACGTGTGTGGGAAGGGTCTATACAAGGCACACACACCTCACCATTCCTTGGAGGGCATGTACTAACCCACATGACCTTGATCCCCTGTGGGTGCACTCCAAGCGGAACTATATAGGCCATTGTGGCCATGTCCCAAACCACGCAATCAATTCACTAAAGAGTTTGCTGTGGGTGAGTCTCAAACCACACACCCTATTCCCTAAAAAGGGCACATTAGCATCACTACTCCATGTTGTGTGCATCCAAATCCACATAACCTTGGTCCCCTGTGGGTGCACTCCAAACGGCATTATGTAGGCCACTGTGGCCATGTCCCAAACCTCACACTGTTTTCACTAAAAATTCACTGTGGGTGTGTCTCAAACCACACACTCTATCCACTGTATGGGGCACACAAACATCACCACTCCATGGTGGGTGTGTCCCAATCCACATCAACTTGGTTCCCTGTGGGTGCACTCCAAACAGCACTTTATAGGTCACTGTGGCCATATCTCAAACTACACACTCTATTGAGTAAAGAGTTAAAAATAGAAATAATAATAAAATACATTTATATAGCACCTTTCTCAAACTCAAGGTCGCTTTACATAGGTCAAAGTTCACAGTGGGTGTGTTCCCTACCACACCCTATTCACTGTATAGGCATAAACACCAGCTTCACTTCACAGTAGATGCATCCTAAACCACAAGTCATAGTCACTATGTTGGCTGAATGTCATCCTCCTATGGAAGAGTCTTATATGGGGATTTGGACACTAGCTGCTGCAGTGCATGATGGGAGATCACATAACATTCTCCACTACAAAATGGCAGAAAGGTCAGAGTGATAGATCATGAGTGAGACAAAGTCATAAACTTCACTCCATTCACTAGGGTCCAAAAATCTCAGTCCACTACCAGGAAGAGTGGGCTGGTGATGTGAGACATTTATAACAGTGTTCATGTACGTAGGCTAGATAGTGAATAGGGTGTGTGGTTTGGGACATGTCCACAGTGGACTGATGATGATGAAACATTTACAGTGGTGTATGTGCCCTCTATATTGAAAAGGGTGAATGGTTTGGGACACATCCACAGTGAAGTGAAGATGATGGAAGCATTTTGACAATGTTTATGTGCCCTACATAGTGAATAGGGTATATGGTTTTGGACACCTGGACTGATGTTTATGTGGTCTTTGTAGTGAATAAAGCTTGTGGTTTAGGACATGTCCACAGTGGACTGATGATGTTTCTGTGGCCTATATAGTGAATAGGGCACATGGTTTTGGACATGTTCAATGTGGACTGATGATGGTGTTGATGTGCCCTCTATAGTAAATAGGATGCATGATTTGGAACATGTCCACAGTGAAACGATGTCGTAGCCTAGATAGTGAATAGGGTCAGAATTGGGATGCTCAAAGTGGGATTGATACTCAAATGATGAGACATTGGTGATGGTGATTCGAATGGTGCACTACATAGTGTTCCTGTATCACTGATGTAATCGTGAGGATAGTGAGCAAACTGAATTGGGACACCACCGAGAAACAAACTGTTGTAATACTAATGGTGTAAAAGTCCTCTGTGATTTTTTTTTCTCTCCCTTGAAGAGTGACTGAAGTCAGTTGGGGGGGATGAAGTGCGACTTTCTAGCTCTCTCTATCTTTCTTTTCTTCTCCATCATACTTTTCCCTCATTCCTTTGCTCCCTTAGTTTCAGTCACTTAGCCATGCACAGACAAGGCAGACGCGACAGAGAGGAAGGAGACAATGCTCATCTGTCCATCAAATGCAGTCATGCAGAGGAAAGAAAGAAGGAGAAGTCGTCTCTCTCTCTGTGTGTGTGGAGAGATGGAAGGAACTTGTACTGAACACCTCACATGCTTTCATAGTTCACTCTGACAGGACTCCTGTATAAACCCTCATTGCAGTTGTGCAAAATTTCCACGCAATAACTCATCTGATGGCCGCAGTTGCGTCTTTAAATTTCATGACTCGAAAGGATTGAGGAGATTATCCTTATTTATTTATTTATAATCTGAAATAGTCTCTTTTTGGTCAAGAATCTAATCTCAACCATTCTCCACTTTCACACCATAAGAGTTTCTAAGTCAAGCAAACCTTAGTTTACCAATGGTTGCCATAGTAATAGCTACCTAGGGCAATGTAGCTACGTCTGATACACTTGATCTCTTTTGGCTGTTTGTTCAAATACAATCATAAGAAGCCCCCCCCAAAAAAAAAAAAAAAAGCTTTAGTTTTCACAAATTCGTTCTACAGAAACAACATTTACGTGGTGATTTACGCTATGAAATTTCTATTTCACATCCTGTTATATTTAAAGTAATAAATCATAACCATCAGGATCTGCTGCATTTTGACAAGGAAGAAATATCAGATAGGATGTAAAAAATAAAATAAATAAATAATACTTCATTCCCATTAATGGTTGCTGAATCAAATTCCTTCTCATTTGCATCAATAAAATGCTCCGCCTCCTTCACTGTAAATTGTTGTAAGTGTTGCTCACACTTTGCTCAAGTTGCTCTGTGTTTATCATCAGTGTGAGCTTTTGTTTTTAGGTCATTATTGCTGGTCCTTGCATATATTTACTGATTGTACACATTCATAGAGTATTCTAAAATTATGAAAATAAAAACAGAGTCGGAAAGTCGCTTGTGTAGAAATTGTGTCAGTGTCTATTGTGTCAAAATGACCTCAAACACACCAGGCCTCATTTATCTTCATTTAGTAAAATTGTGTGTAAATATATTTTGTAGCTGTCAAAACACACTTCAAACTCTCCATCGGATTTACAAACTCTGATTTTCTTCGGACTCATGTTCATATACAGTATTAATCACTGCTCTTAAAAATCAATTGCAAATTCCCAAGTGTGGTTCAGAGCACATTTGACATCTTTACAATTAGCCACGCCTACAAAACACCTACAAAGCTAACAGAGAAAGCTTACCTTATATTATGGCTTACGATATTAGCATTAGTCAATGTGAGCAAGCCACATTTCTGTGATTTATTTTTGTATTTATTTATTTGCATAACTGATTGGACGATAAAACATCCGATTCTGAATGAAGACAGAAATCTGGGAACACGCTGATGTTTTCAGTGTCACGCTTATTTATTCTGCAATAGTGATGCAAATGATCCACAATCTTTTTATAGTCACTGCCAAAAACAGGCATGATGTGTGTCTGAGTTCATCAGAAGTCTCGGAGCAGGAACAACAAAAGAACCAAACAGATAACGAACGACTCGGCAACAAAAAAGGACAAGAATATCTCTCTATCTGGAGATTTTGAGGTTTGCCAATTTGCAGCAGACTCTCAGGCAACATAACATGAAAGTGCTTTATCTCATATTTCCCTCTCAGCTGATGATGTTGGTCAGTTTGTTTTGTTTGTCTAAAGCTCACGCTGTCGTGAAATGGGATGGGAACTTCAGATTTTTTGAGCTCTTCATTTTAAATGATGCTATGTTTAAATAAGTGTTCATAAATCCTTTTAATTGAGATGAAAGCGAACACTCTGTCCCTCAATAAATCTTCATGGCTGAGACGCTTTTCTCCAAGCGAGCACACAATGGGCCGCACTTTTCAATTTGGCGAGAAGAGAAAATGGGGGAGCGAAGTAAAAAGCAGGCGCTTTAGCAGTGGAATGTTACATCTATTCTACTTTGTTCCAGCCTTTTGGGAGTAAGTGGAGGGCAGCCGTACTCTCGCCTATCCGTTTACACTTTCTTTTACAAGAGCGCGGTGGCTGTAATTGTGTTCCGCAGTGCTGTCTTCTGCTGCCTGGCTTGCCTCCTCGAGACCTGGGCGTGATGAAGAAAAATGTAACTCAGTTTGAGGCGACTCCTTTCTTTCTTTCTTTCCTTTTTTTTTTTAATGCGGCTGCATAACTTCTGCTGACTTTCCCCAAGACGTCGCAGTCCAGCATTAGGATGGTCTACCGCAATACCGAAATCATAAATAGAACTGTACGGCAAGAACTGGACACAATCATCATCATCATTATGATCGTTAGCCACTATTTATATCACCATGATGATGTAGAACTTGTGGACACACCCACTCACAATTCATAATATAATTTGAGCCAATAATGTGAATCATAAATCGACATATTTTAAAAAATAAAAAATAAAACATGACATGCTCTTTCAAAAAAAAAAATGTTTAAACCTGTGCATGAAATATATTTTCATTATTTATGTGACACTTTAGGCTCAAATAATAATAATAATAATAATAATAATAATAAAAAGACTGAAGGATATTTAGTGATCAGAAAACACCACAAATTTAATGGTTTTTTTTTATGTTTGTTTATTTATTTATTTTTTGCTAACACCGTATACACATAAAGGTATTTTATTCTATCCACATTCACTGGATATGAGCAATCACGTGCTCTGATTGGCTACTCTACTACTAGGATATCAGCTCATATATCAGGAGTAGAGAAAAACAAAATGGTGGCGCATGCTGCTGAACCAACCGAGGACAAAATAAAAACTCTACTCGAAAACAAAAACCCAAAAAATACAACAAAAAAAAAAAGCAACAAAATATGGAATAAAGCTATCTGATGGTAAGAACACATCTTTTTTTTTTTTTTAATCAAGAATTATTTTAGCATTTTTTCACAAATTCCTACTGTCATTTCACCGATTTGTTTACATTCTAAGCAGAAATGATTTTGTTGGACGTGTTGTATAAAGTTTTTCTTCATCAAATGTGCAAAAAATAAAAAAATGCTCCATTTCTCAACATCCACTGAATGTGGATATTAAAAAAAAAAAAGTTATTCCACTCAGTCTCGTCGTACATGGCTTACGACTCGATTTCGTCGAATAACTGTTAAATAACTGAGATATTAGACGAACACTACGTTTATACTGGGTTTGGCCTCCCTTTGCTCTCAAAACAGTCGAAATTCCTCATGATATGGATTCCACTTGACGTTGGAAACGTTCTTTTGAGATTCTGGTCCATGTTCACGTGATTACATCATGTAGTTCCTGCAGATTTTTCAGGTGCACTTTCATGCTGTGAATCTCCTGCTCTACCACATCCTAAAGATGTTCAACTGGATTCAGAGCCAGTGACTGGGAAGGCCACTGACCTCATTGTCAAGTTCATGAAACCAGTTTGAGACGACTTTTGCTTTGTGATGTGGTGCATTATCATGCAGGAAGTAGCCATTAAAAGATGGTAAACTGTGGCCATGAAGGGATGAATATGATCAGCAGTAATACTCAAATAGGGCGTGGTATTCCAGCAATGATCGATTGGTACTAACGGGCACAAAGTATGCCAAGAAAACACTCCCCACACCATTACACCACCCCTGCCAACCTGGACTGTTGACACAAGGCAGATTGGGTCCATGGATTCATACTGCTGAGGCCAAAATTCTGACCCTACCATCTGTGTGCCTCAGCAGAAATCGAGATTCATCAGATCAGGCCATGTTCTTCCAGTCTTCAACTGTCCAGTTTTGGTGAGCCTGTGTCCACTGCAGCCTTATGCCCAGGTCAGACGGCAGAAAGACGCATGCTGCGACCTGTGATCAGTCGGGTGGTGACTGATCGCAGGTGGACGCAGGCATTTTGCATCAAATCCTTTGTTGTGGTCAGACGTATTGCAAGACGCAGAGTTTTTAAGCTGTTACGGCAGGACGCAACCAGTCAGAAGCAGATGCAGTGCATAGAAAACCTTTTTTTTTTAAAATAAGGCCATAAGACTGCTCGCAGGTTGCTGTAAACTATTTGCAGGTGCAATCTGCGTCTACCTGCGACACATGGCAGCCATCTCTAAAGACTTGTCTTCCCCGGCATCAGCCTGCGTCTAGCTGCCACTTCAACCTGCGATCGGTCGCTCAAGCATTGCACGATCGCCTGCCTCTACATGAGTCAACCTGCGATTTGCACCGATTGGAAGCAAATCGCAGCTGAAATGCAAACAGATCGTGATCCACTTGCAGCAACCTGCCTCTACTAAAGACTCTCTGCAACACTCTGCCATTATCCACGTCATCGTGCATTGATGCAAGACCAGTCTACCTGCGATTTTGTTACTGCAGGTAGACGCAAGTAGTTGAAAACTAGTTGCAACCTGCCATCTGACCTGGGCATTAGCTCTCTGCTCTTGGCTGACAGAAGTGGAACCCGATCGGGTCTTTTGCTCTTGTAGCCCATCTGCCTCATGGATTGATGTGGTGTGCATTCTGAGATCCTTTTCTGCTCACTACAATTGTACAGAGTAGCTATCGGTGTTGCTGTAACCTCTGTCAGCTCGAACCAGTCTGACCATTCTCCATCGACCTGACTTCTCTCACGAACAAGGTGTTTCCGTCCGCAGAACTGCCACTCACCGGATGCTTTTTCCTTTATTGCACCATCCTGACTAAACTCTAGGAGACTATTGTGTGTGAAAATCCCAGGAGATCAGCAGTTATAGAAATACTCAAATCTTCCCGTCTGGCACCAACCATCATGCCACGATCAAAATCACTGATCGCATTGTTCTCATTTTGGTGGTTGATGTGAACATTACCTGAAACTGCTGGCCCATATCGGCATTTTATGCATTTCACTGCTGCCACACGACTGGCTGATGAGATACGTGCATGAATGTGTAGGTGTACGTTTGTTCCTAATAAAGTGCGTAGTGAGTATAAATCATTACAGTATGCAGTTGTAGAAGAGTAAAGGCAAACAGTACTGTGTGAGAAGATGCTCAGTACAATCATACTGTAAAACAGGGGTGCCTTTATGATTTAAGCAGCAGTTCTTAAGTGGTACAAGTCTATAGTATCCAGGAGGGGTTATCCACTGAAGTGACAGTGAGAAACAATGAAAGTGAAGACCAAGTAAGCTTACTATTTGAGGGGGTCTGGCTGGTATGCTGCCTCGGAGAGGTTGAGAGGTGGTGGTAGAGGAAGAAAGGCTGAGTTTCTGGGCGGTGCTGCTTGTTGTGGATAAAGAGGAGGCTTTGGGCTGCTCACACTGCTGGATGAAGAGCTGAGAGTTTGGGGTGAGCTGACGCACAGCAGGAAGGCTCCTCTGAAAAAGACAAGAAACCCCAAGACTAAATTCTCTATTCCCCCTATTCTTTTGATATCAAGCACGCAAAGATCAGCTCTTACTTTAAGAAAGTGCACCAGGTATGGCTGCGGGGATGATTTCAGCTCCATGTAAAGTTTTTCAGTGAACTCCTCAGCTTCCAGTCGTCCATCCTGAGAAGGGAAAAAAAAAACAGAACACCTTAAACCTGCTGCATAGCAATTTAGTAGGAGTAGAACAACAACAAAAAGGATATGTCGTCACACCAGCAGGTCTTTGACCAGAGTTCGAACATTCTGTGCCATGTCAGGTGAGCGGGTCCCACTCGATGCCAGCTTCATTAGAGTGATCAGAAAGTTTTTACATTTCTTTACGTTCTCCAATGTCTCCTGTCGAGAGCACAAACCATATTCATTTCACAAAAGGATCAAGATTACAAACATACCCTTACTTGAACGATCATTATTTTCATTCCGATTTTTTTTTTTTCCCAGGGAGCAAGCATGAAATTCCTGGATTTTCAAAAATGATCACTATTTTTTGTATGTGAAATAGGTGCTTTGTCACATCAAGTTTTAAAGCAAGTATGAAATATTTTCATTCTTAGGAAGGGTTTTTTCCCCCCAAACAATTACCATAGAAAAAAAATTATTAACCAATTAAAATTCTGAACCTATTGTGCATCATGCTACGCGTTAAAATGTCTTTGCTTCATTAGAACCCTTTTTCATTACAACATACACCATTCAGGCATAACATTATGACCACTGACAGGTGAAGTGAATAACGTGCGATTATCTCATTATAGTGGCACCTGTCAAGGGGTGGGATATATTAGGCAGTAAGAGGACAGTCAGTTCTCAAAGTTGACGTGTTGGAAGCAGGAAAAATGGGCAAGCGTAAGGATCTGAGTGACTTTGACAAGCGCCAAATTGTGATGGCGAGATGACTGGGTCTGAGCATCTCCAAAATGGTACATCTTGTGGGGTGTTCCTGGTATGCAGTGGTTAGTCCCTAACAAAAGTGGTCGAAAGACCAAGGACCAAGGCTCACTAATGCACTTGAGGAAGGAACGAAGGCTAGCCTGTCTGGCCCGATCCCACAGAAGAGCTTCTGAAAAGCTGGCTTAATGCTGGTATGATAGAAAGGTGTCAGAACATACAGTCCATCAGCGCTTGCTGCATCTGGAGCTGTGTAGCCTCAGATCGGTCAGAGAGCCCATGCTGACACCTGTACACCAACAAAAGCATCTACAATGGGCACATGAGCATCAGAACTGGATCATGGAGCAGTGGAAGAAGGTGGCCTGGTCTGATGAATCATGTTTCCCTGGGGAAGAGATGGCACCAGGATGCACTATGGGAAGAAGGCAAGCCGGTGGAGGCAGTGTGATGCTCTGGGTAATGTTCTGCTTGGAAACCTTGGGTCCTGTGGATGTTACTTTGACACGTGCTGTTAGTAACAACGCTGGAAACCTGAGTTCGGAGCAGCCTCCAAACATGGCCGTTCCGGACACCAACTCCCAAGCACCACAGCACCCCTCTTCTCCGAAATACTAACAAGTGCACCTGTCTCCTATTTGCCACTAATCACTTTCCTATATAAGCTCAGCAGTCACAAACACCCATTTCGAAGTATCATTCTGTGTCTCTGTACCTGATCATACCAAGCCTTCTGACTTCCTGCCTGACTAGTAATGTTTTGACTCAGTTTATGTTTATTTTCCAACTCCGTTTCCTCACCTGCCCTTTGACATCCCGTTAGTTGATCAACTGACCCATGCCCATTCCTGACTACATCTTCAGCTTACTGATTTGGATTTGTTGACAGTTTGCAATGCACCCGCTCTCCCCTGCACTTGCATCCGTAAGCTCCTGCACCCTGACATGTGCCACCGACCCAAGCATAGTTACAGACCAAGTTCACACCTTCATGGCAACGGTATTCCCTAATCGCTGTGGTTCTTTCAGCAGGATAGTGTGCCTTTACATACTACAAAATTGCTCAGGAATGGCTTAATGAACAAGAGTTCAAGGTATTGACTTGGCCTCCAAATTCCTCAGATCTCAATCCGATCAGCGTTTGTGGGATGCTCTGGACAAACAAGTTCGATCCATGGAGGCTCCAACTCACAACTTACAGGTCTTCAAGGATCTACTGCTGATGTCTTGGTGCCAGATACAGTACCACAGCACAGCTTCAGAGGTCACTGTCAATATCATCTCCACAATATTTTCAGGTGGTTTTAATGTTACGGCTGATCTGTGGAATTTGATTCCTCTTATACCAGAGCAATTTGTCAATGTAATCTTTAAACAAATTCTACTGAATCAAGAAGGACTTAACATATTTTTTATCCAGTTATAGTTATACTTAATGCTGTGAAACATCTGAGGAAATAAAAGGTTATTAAAAGGTTCCTGTTGGTTTTTATCTGACACAACTGCTTATAGTCAGAAATCACCGAAATATTCAAAATAGAGTCCCGAAAAAAATTTCTAATTTAAAAAACATTACAAAACAAAACGTGTGTGTGTTTACCTGAGGGTTGTGTTCTTCTGCAACGTATGACAACAATCACAATGACAGCAATGGGAACCAGCAATAATATAACACATGCAAATGGAATGGTAAAATCCTTGGGAGGAGGTGGACCTGCACACACACACACACACACACACACATATGCACGCACGCTTATTTAGTATTCAAACAGTTCTTAGATTGACTGTGTGTGTGTGTGTGTGTGTGTGTGTGTGTGTGTACAGTACTCACACACACTGACAGTATGGGACATGACTCCCCCAACAGAGCAGGTGATGTTAAGCAGCCAGGTGCAGTTAAGGGTAACAGTCTGGGACACGGTCCAAAGGTGCGAGTATGCGTCCTGCATAACCACAGGAGGGTCCCCTTTTTCCATCAGCAGGCTGCCCGTCTTGTCTCCAACCACACTCCAGGTTACATTGCTGAGAGGATATCCTCCTGACGAGGAGCATTCAATCACGCAGTTATGGGCAGATGGGAAAGTGTTGCAGCCCTGGACGGTGATGGTGGGAACGCTGTAATTGGCTGTGAGATAAACATAGAGGAAGGTTACAATTCACAGGGAAGGACTGCAGAAGTATCAGAGATGACTTAAAAGTGACATTGTTGCTCTTGTATAACCATAGTTAAGCAGTACTAAATGTGTTTACAGGATGCTCAGGATGACAAAATTATGAAGTGTCCTGGGCTGAGCACAAGATCGTCTTTATAACTACAGCAGGTACAAATCTACAGACTCTGGATGCAATAATCCACTGAAACAAGACTGAGACTTGGGCATAAAGTGTTCTCATCCTCATTATCTCTAGCCACTTTATCCTGTTCTACAGGGTCGCAGGCAAGCTGCAGCCTATCCCAGCTGACTACGGGCGAAAGGCGGGGTACACCCTGGACAAGTCGCCAGGTCATCACAGGGCTGACACATAGACAACCACTCACACTCACATTCACACCTACGGTCAATTTAGAGTCACCAGTCAACCTAACCTAACCTATAATTACATTTTTTATTTAAATTAATATTAAATTAAATATTTAACATTTACCAATTAAAGACACGCCCCCAAATCCTCTGGTTTTATTCTGTAGGGTTTTGATAGCATTCTTCAACAGAATGAGAACAAAAGAACCAAGGCGTTTAAAAAATAAAAATAAAAAAACCTCGCAATCTTAACAAATGCATCTCAGGGAATAAAATAAGATAATTGAATTGAAAAGGAGTATAATGTGTCTCCTTTCATTACATGTGAACTGCAGATACAAGCAAATGCCTAGTTTTTCAACTCTAATTTTCACCTCGAGCCTTCTAGATTGTAAATGGTTGTTAAAATGGCTTAGTAATGCTTTCAGAAAAGGTCAGGCATAAACAAAGCCACAGAGACATACCAAAGAGAGGTGGTGCGGAGCCATGTAGGAACAGAATTAGCAAGTACCATGTCTTCAACAAAAATAACTCCGAGATCCTGCCAGAGGACAATGAGCCCTCATGATGAGGGTTTTTTTTTTCTCCTCCCTTCTTTTTGGAAATATTTCCTCGCCTTGTTTCTAGAAACTACAGCTTCCACATCACTAAGTCTGTCCTAACTAAGCTGAGATTGCCTAAAGGAAGAAAAGATTTTATGAGAAAGTTAATGGTTTCGAGACTCACACTCCTTGATAAACAAGTAGGTGAGGGTGAGCATGACTGTGTGGCCGCTGTACAGGAAGTCACCACACATGATGTGGGAACCGGTGATGGACAGGCCGGCTCCGGAGATCAGCCGCAGAACTCGCTGTAGCTTTGCCTGCGAGTCTTCATAAAGCTGAGAGATAAAGAGAGAGAAGGAAGGAAGGAAGGAAGGGGATGGGATGTAGGAAAACACAGAAAGAGGGATTTGAAATGACCCACATAAGGGAAGGGAGAGGAAGAAAAAGTGTCATGAAAGAGGGATACAGAAATAGAGAAGGAAAGAAAAAAAGATAAAAGATGGAGAGAGAGAAGTAAATAAAAGGAATATATCGGTCGGGTGGTGAGAGAGTGAAGAAAATGGAAAAAGGCAGAGAGAAAGGCAGGCATTCAGAGAGATCAAGATAAGGAGGGAGAAAAAGAGAAAGAAGGGAAGGGAGAGAAGAGGAAGATGGCAAGGTGGAAATGTAGAATGGTAGTGAGAATTAGAAAGAAAGTGCGAAAGTGAATGAAGGAGGAAGAGGGAAATGGGAAAGGAGAGCGAAAGGAGAGAAACGTGAGGGGTAAAAGAGGGGGGTTGGGATAGATAGATAGATAGATAGATAGATACGGTAGATACGGTAGATACGGTAGATATGAACAGACAGACAGAAGTGCTGTTTGTGTTTTATAATACAAAAGTCACTCAGGGAATGTTACAGCATTCCTTCAGCATTGTGTTGGATTTATTTATGATATTCCAACCTTGAGCCATAGTGCAGGCCTGTGATGATGAGTTTTCATGCTGGGTGTTTACCTTTGGGGCACAGGTCATGTGTATGCCAGGTACGGGGAGCGTGGTGATGTACATGGTGATGCAACGATACAGGTACAAAGTGCCCATTAGGAAGAAGAACCTCCTGCCCAGGATGGCCCTACAACCACAGCACAGCAGATCTGATGACGTGAACTGTCACACTTTTGGGTGGAAATCATACAAGTGGGTGTTTAATTTAATATAACAAGTGATGTGGACAATAAATGATCATCTCTGCCAGAAAACAGAGATGTAACTGAGCGCTGTATAACACAGCTACTTTGCGGGAATAATGCTCCAAACATACAGTGTTCTGTTATAGCACATCAAAACAAATCAGTTCATTTTCATTTCAAGTTGGTGTTCGGCTTTGCAGCATTGTGCTGCGGGAAGAGTAGTTAATTCTCCATCAGGCATGCATTGGACTGGTTTATCAATTTTTATTAGTTCCTCGCAGATAACATAAGTCATCTAGGCTTTGTAATTACTCATTCTTAACACAAAACACATAAAACATCACACAAAGTGTAAAAAAAAAAAAAAAAAAAAACACATATTGACAGGATGGATTATAGTGGTGCTTGAAAGTTTGTGAACCCTTTAGAATTTTCTATATTTCTGCATGAATATGACCAAAAGCATCATCAGATTTTCACACAAGTCCTAAAAGTAGATGAAGAGAACCCAGTTAAACAAATGAGACAAAAATATT
>JAODLJ010000020.1:34911796-34924384 GCA_027576115.1 Cathorops melanopus
TGATGAAAATTACAGGCCTCTCTCATCTTTTTAAGTGGGAGAACTTGCACAATTGGTGGCTGACTAAATACTTTTTTTTTGCCCCACTGTATTTATTGACGCTGTGACAATCACATGACCTCTATCACATTCTCTCTTTTCTCTGTGTGTGTGTGTGTGTCCTAATTCCATGTTACATCAGAAGCTTCTCTTTTAACTCACTTTATCTGCACTTGTTTGCGAATTTTTTTCTCTCTTTAATGTCAATCCTGATGTTTTTCATTGAGCACAGAGAACAAGTCTCACACACACGCACATCAAATTCACAATATGTTTCTTGTCCTGCTTTTATTACCTCAAGGGGAAAAATGACAGGCTCAGAAAACACACACAAACACACAGTTAAGAAATCTGGAGCCCCTGACTGCTTGTTCCTCGCTGTGTGTGGAACCATTTGCTCAGAGGATTTCCACCTTTCTGGGGCTGAAGCACATCGAGGTCAACACAGAACGTCATGGCACTCCAACTTAAAGTCGATTATCAATTATAAAAAATGTTCCATCATTTCAAAATGCAAAAGTAGGCAACTGTGATTATGCGATGTACCCTAGCAACCGTGTTGATAGGAAGTGGACAAATGTGGCGAGTATGCGTGGAAGGAGTTGCGAGACAGAGCTCACAGCTTCTCATGAATCTCCTGCACTATGGACATCAGATCTGGAGAAGCTCTTATTTTATTATATGCTGTAGGCCGGTGGTGCAGTGGTCATCACTGTTGCCTCACAGCAAGAAGGTTCTGGGTTTAAACCTCATGGCCCACTGGGTTCCTCCAGGTATCTGGTTTCCCCCACAGTCCAAAACACGTGGACTTGGTCAACTGGCTCCTCTAAATCCCCCAGAGGTGTGAGTGTGATGGTTGTGCGTCTCTGTATATCCCTGTGATAGATTGGTGACCCACCCAGAGTGAACTCTGCCTCTTCCCTGAACTCAGCTGGGATTGGCTCCAGCTTTCCCCTGATGAATAAGCGGAGTTGATAATGGATGGATGGATGATGCAGGTCCACCATGAACAGCTGGAGGTGATCATTACTGCTGTAGCGGTTCATCACTATTGAGCTCCTGATGCACTCAAAGTTTAAACATTAACAGTCCCATGAAGAACACCGTAGCCACGTTTTCCAGTCTCTACAGTACTCATCCCCCTCCTGGGACTGAAATTTATTTCTGAAGTCAAACTCAGGCCATTTAGTTAAAAAAAAAAGTAGTTGCTAACGTTCAATCAAATGTTTTTAATGGAGAAGCAGCAACATTGGTGTATTTAGTGAATCTGAATAAAGACACACTGGCTTCCTCAAACTTCCATGGCACACTTCACGTCGCCTCCCAACACACGCTCTGAGAAATCCTCCAAGTGGAACCTTTCAGAAAACTAAAGAACCTTTTATCCAGAGAACCAGTGAAGAACCTTTATTCTGCGTGTGTAAATATCATCATTGAGAAGAGAAGTGTTCTCTGACTGAGCGGTCGTTGGGTTTGAGTCTTTAAGAGGTAATAAATATGAGCACTGTTTCCGTGGGAACCGTTCAGAGCTCAGAGGCAGAAGGCTGATTACACACTCGGCTATTCTCAGGTTCCATCAACTGTTCAGGATTCAGGACATGTATTAAACATTGTGTGTTTTGGGTGTGTGTGCATCCTGAGGAAATCCTGTTTTGTCTTTTGTGTGAATTCAGTTGCTGTCTCACCTCCATAAGGCTGCTGTTTATTATAATGTTCTCTCTGGGTCCTCCATCTGTCTCTCCATCGGTCTGTCTGTTTATAAAACAAAAAACACACCAATGAAGGTTAAACCAACTTAAAGAGACAGAGAGATGTGGTCTTTTATCCACACACACTGGTCTCATTCACACCTGGGATTAGGAAAGTGTCTCCAGTGAGCACTCGTGATCACGTATCATACAGCTGGAGAATGGCTGTCACACGTTTACTCCTTCTCCCCGTGCGTATTTTCCCCAATCCTATCTCACGTTAATATATGAACTGTTTCAGAGATTTTAAGCGTGTGCTCTGCTAATGAAATGTGTAAATGAATGAGACTAGACGGCAAGTGAAGCGCTGAAAAGCAGCTGTTGGGTGTCTGCTGTTACAGCGTGGTGTTTATCTCTAACTCCAGCAGCACATCGGCTCCACAGTCTCAGCGAGACGACAGATTTACCTGTGAGGGCGATGACGCAGGCCATCAGTCAGTCCATCGCTGCCGTCTGGGACACAGTGAGACACGTTCGCGTTTACACTCCAGATGTGCAGTGGCTGTATGTGTCCAAGATCATCTCCACATGTGGGTCAAGTGATTGGATCCCAATCTGGACCCTTTCACACCTGCACTGTACTGACCACTTACCATCTGACCACCGATGCCATGTGTGAACAGGGTCTAACACACACACACTCTAAATAACAAAGGAAATAGTACACACTGTTTCTGTATGGTGGGGGATTGTGGATAATTGGGGAATCTTATCATCTGCTTTCTTTATCATTATATCTTTGCACCATTTGCTGTGCCAAATGCTCTCTCTCTCGTTCTTTGGGTAAATAATTTGACTCCTGACATTCGATCCTCATCTACTTCACTCAAACTGAGACTTTTATACCACCACTTAAGATGGCAGTCAATAGAATTCATCCAATGGGAAATGGATGAAGGAAAGTGTTAAAAATAGGATTGGAACACAGCCAAGAACCCAAACACACATGCGCACACACATCAGGAGTGAGAGATGGGTTTATATCCAGGATCAATCTACCAAACAGGCCTGTCTCACCGTAAAGGACCAGAGAGAGAGAGAGAGAGAGAGAGAGAGAGCTGACTGCAGCTTTTATTGCTGTGAATGAAGGGTCACAGCACCCCCTGGTGTCTGAGGTTCTCATTGAGCTGAGTGAACTTCTCTTCCTGATCATTGCTCCAGTTTTCTCTATGACCACTGATGGATGAAGTGAAGAACGTTGATCATCAGTGTTATGGGGTACGGAGGTTAGCCCATATGGTCCAACCCCTGTAGAACAAACTGCTGAAACAGTTAATACTGACACTTTTCTGTTTTAGCCAGCATTAATTTTTTCAGCAGTTTGTACTACAGGAGCTCTTCTGTGGGATTGGACCATATGGGCTAGCCTTCGACACCCACGACCCTGTCACCGGTTCACCTTCCTTGGACCACTTTTGATAGGTACGAAACACTGCATACCAGGAACACCCCACAAGATGTGCCAGTTTGGAGATGATCAGACCCAGTCTTCTCACCATCACAATCTGGCCCTTGTCAAAGTCACGCAGATCCTTACACTCACCCATTTTTCTTGCTTCCAACACATCAACTTCGAGAACTGACTGTTCCCTTACGACCTAATATATCTAATAAACCCCACCCCTTGACAGGTGCCACTGTAATGAGATAATCAGTGTTATTCACTTCACCTGTCAGTGGGTTTAATGTTATGGCTGATGAGTGTAAACTGCAGTTTAAAGAGACAAATATCAGCGTGGTGGCTTCCAAAAGAACAAAACTTTCTTTTCTAATGGAATGTTACTCTCTGATGGCAGATAATGACGTTCCCCTCAGTGTTGAGTGAAATGCCGAAAGTTCGAAAAGAAACGTAGAATCAGTCAGGATTTGGTTCTTTTCCTTTAAAGAGCACACACTCGAGCTCCAGACTCCACATGCTGGTGTAAAAACCGATGTTAGATCAGATCCATCAGTGACATCTGATTACACGCTTCAGTGGAAGAATGCAGACTGGAAGAAAATCTGATCTACAGGATAAAGGAGTTAGAACATGATCATATGATCACCATCACGCATTTACTGACATTTAAACAAGAAACACTGCAGAATCAACAACATTCAACACTGACTTTATTTATTTCACGTTTTATAAAATTCCACAATTTAAAAAAAAAAATTTTTTTTTAAAAACATTCCTACATTTTCAGTCTGGGCTCAGGCATGTAAAGCTCACTGTGTGTGGTTTGTGGACTGAGATTAGACTGATTTGTCCTGCATTCGTCTGACCTCAGAAGCAGGAAGTCAGAACTCGGAATTACATAATTTTCTTCCTCCATGCATTCGAGCGACAAAGTGTTAAAGCCCATAGTGCTCTTGGTTAGGAATGCTGTGTTCAGGGTGTGTTTTTCTTTTGCTCACCAGAGGTTGGAAATTATGAATTACAAATTTTTAGATGGATGAAGCATAAACTGGATTTTCAGGACCTGAAACTCATTTCAACTTTGAGCTGAGCCCACACGCACACTTAGACTCACACTTGCCTTCACACTCACTTGCACTCACATTCTCACTTGCACTCGCATTTACACTCACACTTGCACTTACACTCACATTTACACTCTCCTGGAAACACCTCCACAACCTCACCACCCCCACAACCTCACAACTCCACACCCCCCTGACACATAACCCCGCCCTCTTTGCTCCAGCTTGACAGAACGAAGTTCACATTACACACAGATCTACAATCTGACAGCAGGGATACGGGTATATTTACTAATAATCATTTTATCAATTTCCTGAAAGAGGGTCCACATTTCACTGTCGTGTGTGTGTGTGTGTGTGTGTGTGTGTGTGTATCTGGGTTAACACTATTATTAGCATTAGCAGATAATAACATGTAGGTCAGCTCTCGAGGGTACACAGAGAATATTTGGGTTGTGTGAGTGTGACTCTCTCTCTCTCTCTCTCTCTCTCTCTCTCTCAAAGAGCTGTGTGTTTCCATGGCGACAGTGTGATAAGCGTTAATGATTGGCCATGTGAGTTGCCAGAGACAGAAATAATTGTATCTCTGTCAGGGATGCTAACTGCTAGCCAACACATACACAGGTCAAGGAGTTCTATCAGTGAAGTGTAGTAGGAAGAAGAAGCAGAGGTAGAAGAAAAAGAATGTATGAGAAGAGTGTCTGAATAGCAGTTACTGGAATCTCTCTCTCTCTCACACACACACACACACACACACACGGTATAATGAGTGAGATTGTGTTTTGCAGTGCTTGTTATTAGATCGAGTGTGTATCAGGTTACAGATTACTTACACATTAAAACCACTTTCACAAAGCACTTCCTGGTGCACGTGCGTATGTGGGGGGCAGCATTGGTCTGGAAAGTGATCACAGTGCTGTTGGAATCAGAAGGCAATGTCCTTAGCATGTACTAAGCAGCATGTTTAGACAGCACTAATGCACTCTCCTCTCCTGAGGTCCCTTCTGCAAGTGCACTTCCTCATTTTGTCCTAATTTCAGCTCATCATGTGACCTCATGGTGAACACTCCCATAATCCTGTTCGCTGTCCAGCACCACATGCTGAGAATAACCAGCACAGTAAAACCAGCACAGGGTAGTGTTTTTATTTATACACACACACACACACACAAAATGTGAGTGGTGTACAATGTTATTACAGATGATGAAGCCTGAGGTGACGGTGGTGAGGAAAAACTCCCTCAGACTCCACGCGAAAGAAACCTCAAGAGGAACCAGACTCTAAAGGGAACCCATCCCCATCTGGGTGATAACAGATAGCGTGATTATAAATAACTCCCTTCTATAACTGTGTCCTATAGAGTCACAGAGTACAACTGTGGAACCAGGAAATTCATTATAGTTTAACAGGAAGTCTGTTTTGCTGAAGTTATAAACTGTTCACTGATGGAGACTCGAGTGTAAAACTGTTCATGACAACTGCAGTCCTAAAGTTATCATGGGGATTGGAGTCCGAAACCATCGGAGCAAAACTGTTTGGATTAATTTCAGTCCAAAATCATATACTAAGTGGATCTTTAGACTGTCCATATGGGGGCGTCCTCCACAGGAGCAATGTGAAGAGATCCTCAGCCAGATGTAGGGCATCAGGATGGATCAGGCAGGTCTGAAGAGCAGGAGAGGTCAGAATCACTGGTGTCTCAGAAGTGGGTTGTGTAGCTTGAGAGAAGGATACAGAGAGAAAAGACAGGTTTTTAGGTATGCCTGGTGTCACCTAATGGTTTAGAACAGTGTACATTTTGCGTTGAGTGCAAGCAGGGACACCAGCGAGACTAACTGTGACAGTATGACTAAAAGGGAGAGCCAGAAGGTAACACAGGCATGATGGAGCTCTGGGACATAAAGCAGCAGCCACTACACCGTCAACAAACCCGAGTGAGTGAGTGAGTGAGTGAGTGAGAGAGAGAGAGAGTGTGGGAGACTGACAGCATCCATACATCCCAGTTTACTAAAACACACTGTCTGAGGATCCTCCAGATCTACACCTTTACCTGATAAACACTATTAACAAAAGGCTTGACAAAACAGATATGTTTTCAGCCGAGACTTAAACACTGAGACTGTGCGTGAGTCCTGAACACTAAGTATGACTGAGATGAAAATTTGCATCAATTTTACTGATCGACAACAAATAAACCAAATGTTAGTGCAGTCAGGAGTCATGCAAATGCTTACACGGAATCTAAAATCATTTGGGAAAGCGTTGATGTTTTTCTTGGACGCTGCAGCCAGGAGGTTACATGGAGACAGGAAACATGAAACACAACAAACTAATAACATAACTTCCTTCACACCATCATCTTGGCCTTGTGGTTAGTGTGTCCACCTCTCGACTGGGAGATCATGAGCTTGACTCATGGTCATGTCATACCGAGGCACTACAATGCAGATGTGAGTAGGGAGTCAAACTCTCGCGGTTACCAGAGGACCACACACACACACTCTGTAATGCTAGCTATGTAATAGGTGAGAGGCTGAGGGCGACAGAAATGGAGATGCCATCACAACATCACAAGGATTCAGCATTCCTCTTCACTGAAATCATTCCACTGCTCGTTCAGTTGCTTGTCATTTCTCTGTGTAGCACTAAACCAAGTTCTCCCACATCACTGTGTTCCTGTAGATTCTGAACCAGATTTAAAACACTGATGTTCACCAAAAGCACCACAACCTCGACATTCTCTGCACCGCACCTCCCCTTGATCCATCATCCCTCATGGTACCTCAAGGAAATCCTTCATCAAGTCTCTTCTCTGTTCTGGCATCAAGGTCATACCGTAGAATGAACCTCCATGAACTTCTCCTGTCTCTCCACCAAGACTAAAGACCCACATCCACCTCCAACTTAGTAAAATGTTCTCCTTACTGACTCTGACCTGTTTGTACGAACACGAGATGTTGTTGATGGATGTTAGCTGTAAAGCTTCGGTCGCTCTGGATAAGGACATCTACAACTACAAGAATGTTATAATGAGATGAAAAAGGTTGGGAAAAAATCAATATAGAAATATTTGTGTGGTTAAGTATGCAAACTGAAATGTCGCAATTTAATTAAGGTGACTTTTTTTGTTTTTGTTATTTTTGGACTCCTTTCATGAATTCCTGCTTCAGTGTGAAAACGCTGCTCTCTGTTCTTTTCTTTATGACCATCTTTGAAATCCATCTTTGTTTTGATGTTTTAATGTTGAGCCTCGTCTCTGTCCCTCTTCTGTTATTGGTTGGTTGGTTTCTCCATTGTGTTCAGATAAAGGAGTCTACATCAGGACTTGTTCGGAAGGCAAACTCTTCAATCTTGCCAGATTCAAGTCCTCAACCAAAACTCAGCAAATTTGCATGCGAGAACTGCTGTACACAGATGACTCTGAATTTGTAGCAACAGATTTGGACGACATGGAGGAAATTGTTGATCGCTTTGCCACAGCTGCAACCCTCTTTGGATTGAAATTTAATATGACAAAAATAGAACTCCTGTAACAACCCTGACCTGAGCCACAGGCAAGGTCAAACAATGTTGTTTTGGTCAGTGGAACGCCACTTAGGAGTTCTGAGAGTTTCATCTACTGAGGCAGTGCAGTTACCAACACAAACTCACCAGACTTGGAGGTAGGCTGCCACCAACGCTTTCAGTGCATTACAAAAGCAACTATGGTCTCACCATGACATCAAGAGAACCACCACGTTGAAAATATACAATGCCACAGTCTTACCATCTCTGCCTTATGCCACCGAATGCATGATGCTTTACTGTAAACATTTCAAGAAAATGACCAGGCTACAACTCCAACACCTGTGTCATATCCTCAGAATAAGACAGCAGGACAAGGTCCCCGATGTAGAAGTCCTCAGGCGAGCCACTACAGTAAGCGTGGAAGCCCTGATCACAGCCTCCCAACCTCACTGGTCCGGACACATCTGGCGCATGCCTGACATGGAATTACCCAAAGCCGTTTTCTTCAGAGAACTGAGCCGAGGAAAGAGGAGACAAGGAGGACAGAAACTGAGGTACAAAGACGTTTTGAAGAGGAACATGAAGAATGCCAGAATTATCGATCAGACGTGGGAAAGGGATGCCTCAGATAGAGCAACATGACGAAGCATAGTTAAAAGCTCAGTGTCTGAAATTGAACACAAGTGTCAAAGGGAGAATACGAGAGCTCACAAAACCAGACATTCCATAGCAGCTCAGCCAGGCCGTTCATGCCACCGCTGCCGACGACTCTGTCGCTCTGGTGCGGGCCTCACGGCCAATCTGCGTTCCTGTGCATCAGAATCAAGCAGTCGTCATTGCTATCAATGGACAGCCGACTATCTAATAGCTGCTAGAGAGAGGGTTTGTAAACACTTTGGGCGAATGTTTATCTCAGAAAATGTCCCAGATAAACCAAACTCAGGCCAAATTTTATTTTTAACAATGAATTTATCCTGCCTTTTTTTTCAACCATTTTGTACAAAGATTATTTCTGAACATCAGGGACATAGTTTGATGCGAGGGTGTGATGAGTTGGCATGCGCTTTGTGCAAGCTGGAATCTATCATCCTGTCGCTCCAGTATGTGTGTGTGTGTGTGTGTGTTATATCCTACAGTACCTATAGTACCTCAGTCTTATTATAGACATGGATCTTCAGTTCCAGCTCAGTGTGTGCTGAAAAGATTCTGTAAAAGGCTCCGTGAGCAGGAAGTGGAACGGCTCTTGACTTTGGAACATGACAGCGAAAAAGAAAAGAGAAGAAAATACCTGAGCGGGAACAACGGGCCTGACACTAACCGGCGCTTGCTGCTTTGGCTCTTGTCAGTGTGCGGTATGTTTTTTTCTTTCTCGTTTCATGTTTGTGCGTCTGTTGAGGAGCCGAGCAGCTTTCAGAGCCCAGCGTGATTGCATTGATATTCATGAAGAAGAAAAGAAAAAGAGAGAAGAAATCAGAGATGGTGCTCGATGCATGAGAATACTCAGTACCCCAGATAAACACACACACACACACACACACACACACACACAGAGCCAGTCATCTTAGCGATGGCTGTCTCTCTGAGCTCAGTTTCCATCTGCCCATCATTTTAGATAATAAGAGTTCAGAGAAATGTGAGGCATCAAAAAAAAAAAGAGAGAGAGAGAGAGAACATCATCAGGTCCTGAATAAGGAATGTATTCACACTGACACTTTTTTGGGGTTAAAATTGTCTCAAGATTTGAGTGAAATGATAATGCAGCCTTGACTGTTAGTGATAAGAGCAAGACAGAGGGAATTAGAGAAAAAAGAAAGAGAGAAAAATCTGCACTTCTTTGGCCTCTTTTATCACACATCAGTCATATTGATTTCCTGCAAAGCAGAGAAAAGTTTTGGATTTAAGAGCTGACATTTAATAATCCCATCCTAATCCGTGCTGTACGTGGAGCTGCTCAAGGTCTCAGTGAAACGCTGTGAATTCCTTCCTTTTCAACTGTATTACAGAATACAGAATGAAGAGGACAATTAGACAGCATGCTATCAGTCCCATCGGAACTCATTCGCAGCGTCACGTACAGCAGACGCTCCACAGGAACGGATAAAACATGAGTTTGTGCAATCATTAATGTGGTGACGCGTTTTGTAAAGAAACATTTATTGAAGGAGTCTCCAGTGTCACAGCTTTGTAACATAAAACAGAAATCATGATGTTTGTTTTCCCTCCATTACATACCTTCAGGATGGTTTCCGGTGAAAGGGGTTGATGGTGGATTTGATTGGCTGATAAACTTACATGGTGACATGGTTGAAAATGCATAGACATTATTACAAATGAATACTGCTTGTGTTCAATATGACCACATACACAAACGAACAATGTTAAAAACAGTTATGATTTCAGGGGAGCTGGAGCTTTGCCTCCTTTTAAGGAAGAAGAAGAAGAAAAAAAAAAAACTCAGTGCTGTCAATGACTTGAATTTCCACCAAAATATATTTATGTTTTGAGACACATTTATATGTTTGACAAACTTCAAGCCAGAAAATGTCAAGAAAGATTTTGAGTTTGAGTCTACAGACAGCAAATCCAGATTGGAACTCAAAGGTGATGTGTTTCCTTGATGGTTCCATTGAACTTTCACCACTTTGACACTATGAACAGAAAACATCACCACCACTGAAGAAAACCTGATCTGAGGAAAGTCTGAGATAGCACAGCTTCTCCCATCACCCTGCAACCCTGTCAGAAATGGAAAGATGTTGAAACCATGATTTATAGTCCAAAGAAGATAGAATGGGGAAGAGACTGGAGGGACAAATAGACCATCGAATGAAGAATAGACTCAAAGGTGGATTTGGGAATGCACCAGGGGCTGGATTAGATGAGATATTTGAGGACAGGCTACAATGTACAATGGGACAGAGTAGAGAATAGTTTAGGAGATAGAATAGAAGATACTTGTAGATGGACTCAGAAATGGAGTTGGAGATGGACTAGAAGACAGACTAGGACTAGATGAGGGGATGGATGATGAGGCACACTTGAGAACAGATTAAAGGATATAACAGGGGATGGACTACAACAGAAGAGGGGGATCAACTAGGGTAGAGAATAGGGATACATTTTGGGAATGGGTTATATGATGGAGTAGTGCATAGGCTAGGGGAGATAGAAATGGAAGGAAATACCATGGCACAGACTTCAGGAAGGGCGAGAGGATGGAGCAGGGGATAGAGTAGTATGTAGTCCAGAGGGTGGACTAATGAAAAGAATAGAGGGGGGACATATTGATAGATTAAAGATGGACAAGGGGAAGAACTCAGGATAGAGCAAGGGATAGACTAGGGAATGGGCTCGAGTGTGGACTAATAATACGTGTTCAATTTATGTTACGTCTTTCTCACCCCGAGGGTTGCTTTACAATTACAAGGAAAACAAACTCCTTCTTCTTCTTCTTCTTTTGGCTGCTCCTGTTAGAGATCACGACAATGAATCATCCTTCCCAATCCAAATATTTTGATTTGGGATAGGTTTTTACACCCTTCTTGATGCAACCCTCCCCAATCTATCCGGGCTTGGGACCAGCACTGACTATGTATTGGGTTGTATAACCCCGGTGGCTGGGTATTTTTACCTAATCTGCATGTCTTTGAATTACAAGGAAAACAAAATTCCTCCAAAAACTGCCCTGGTTTTGTTTCAGTGGTATAGCTGCTCACAGTTTCACTGGAGGACTAATTGGTATTGTCATTCCAACCTGCACAGCCACAATACCACCAGGCACCACCGTTCATGACACCAGGTCATGGATCAACAAAGCAAGCACAGACACATCACTGAGCAGCGGTCCGAACAGCCCTGAAACCCGTCACAGTGAACATACGTACCAAACTCTCCCACACTGACAGAAGTAAAAGGCACACCAAAAGTAAACAGACACTGAATCCAGCCCAGAGTAAGCAATCACATATCACTGATGATGGATCAAGGTAGAGGGAAATGGGGTAGCATAAGAGAGAGGCATGGGAATAGGTCATGGAGTCAACTGTGAGATAGATTAGGGGATTGGTCATTGATTGGAGCTGGAGATGGGCAAGCGGTTGGTTGAGAGATAGACTCAGGTATGGTGTAGATAGACTATAAACAATGGAGTAGACTAGGGAGAGGACTAGGAGACGGGCTAATGCATACCATGCTGCCTGTTGATTCTTGGGAGTTGAGTTCTTCCTCAAATGGACAGAATAATACAGTATATGGGGCATGTCATCACTAAATGAGTTGGTCAAAAAATGAAAACTTTTTATTTATTTATTTATTTATTTATTTTTATTGGATGTTCTAAATCTACAGTTAATTATCTTTAAAATTATGGCTGATTTATTAAATTTGGTGCAGCCAATGCTTAGAAATTACCAAAAAATTAAGGTATCATCATTTTAACAGAAAATCAAGTTTGGAGAAAATCAGCTGTAAACTTTCTGATTGATAAATTGAAATTAATGTATAACTTGCATGGCCTACAATGTCAAACTTACAAGTTCTTTTACAGTATATATTTTTTCTTATTAGAAAAATGATACGTATCTGAATTTTTCTCACACTCATTTCAAATCACCGTATCTCCATGAATTGTTGCTATATTGGCCATGTTTTGTGGTGACACGCCCTATATACTATAGTTATTCAAATTCAATTCACTTTTTCCCAAAAAGGCTTAAATGGTAAACATTGTCATTTCTCCATATTCCCCTGTTATCTACACTATATTGCCAAAAGTATTCGCTCACCTGCCTTGACTCACATATGAGCTTAAGTGACATCCCATTCCTAATC
>JAODLJ010000020.1:35133863-35148744 GCA_027576115.1 Cathorops melanopus
TAATGTTTTGGAATGGCCAAGTCAAAGTCCTGACCTTAATCCAATCGAAATGTTGTGGAAGGACCTGAAGCAAGCAGCGCATGTGAGGAAACCCACCAACATCCCAGAGTTGAAGCTGTTCTGTATGGAGGAATGTGCTAAAATTCCTCCAAGCTGGTGTGCAGGACTGATGAACAGTTACTGGAAACATTTAGTTGCAGTTATTGCTGCACAAGGGGGTCACACCAGATACTGAAAGCAAATGTTAACATACTTTTGCCACTCACAGATAGGTAATATTGGATCATTTTTCTCAATAAATAAATGACCAAGTGTAATATTTTTGTCCCATTTGTTTAACTGGGTTCTCTTTATCTACTTTTAGGACTTGTGTGAAAATCTGATGATATTTTGGGTCATATTTATGCAGAAATATAGGAAATTCTAAAGGGTTCACAAACTTTCAAGCACCACTGTACATTGAGGTGGAATCGAAAAAGCGAGTCAAGTTGAGCGGATATCATGCAGTGGAAAAGGACTATATTAGCGCTTGTTGCAGTTCCCATGTTTGACCACTACGGACACTAACACTAACTCTATGGAAGCTCAGTTGGGCAGTGGCCATTATGCACCACGACTGTTCAATGTCAACTAAAGCAAATAGAGATATAGCAATGCTATTTTAAAACTATTGGACTTCAAAGGAAGTCATTACTATTGTAATGTCATTTTAAAATATCTGGAGCTGTAAATGAGGACATTATGAAAATTAACATTTGTTAAACTTAAGTAATGGCAAATATTTATTCATCACCACTGTAGATATTTACAAACTCCTGCTCAGAAGCACATCTGCATCCTGTATAATCTTATTAAATCACAGAACATCTCAAGCTTCTTCACAACATTGAAGATGTTTCTAATTCAGCATACATACAATAGTTAATGAGAGAATTAAAACACACACACACACACACCTAAATCAAATGTCTGGGCTTTAAAACATTTGTACCATCTGGGAGAGGCGTCAGTGATGATGGCGGCGGCAGTGGCTTCAGCATCGTTCACGGCTTCCTGTCTGTTTCATTCCCATATCATCTCCACAAAATAATAAGCATGGGAATAGCAGAGATGGTAGAAATAGAGATGATGCCCTCTATTACCGTAGCTCGGATTCCTCTCTTCCCAGAAACGGAGAAGCAAAGCTATACAAATAAGGCGAATAGTTTTGGTTGCTGTGGTGTTTTTGTACAACGTGACTCATTCTTCAGTAGACCTCGGTCACAATGGTTTCGTCTCGGAGTGTTTTTTATTCTAATAACGCAAAGGAACAAATGCAACATGGCAGCGCTCTCACACAATGCTGGTCTGGAATTTCTGGAAATGGAGAAAGCAGCACATCGTGTCATAACAAGCTTTACCGGATGAAATAGCAATGAAACAATTGTGGTAGAAATGAAAGGATTTTTTTTCCCACAATAGCAACAAGGCTTTTTCACTCGACCATTCCAAAGAAGTAATAAAGCAGATATATTTTTTAAAAATGTTTAATTACTTATTCACAACATGCTTCTTTACTTTACATATTACTCAGAGTATTTTAAATGTTCCATGAACCTAAAACCAGTGTTTTCCTATCAGACAGGTTTCCAAGGAGAACCTTTTAGGAGAACTCAACTCAACATGAACATACCCAGTGTTAATCTAATTTTTATTCCACCCATGAATAAAACTAAATCCATCATACCAAACTCTGCCTGAGAACCCTTAATCATCCACTGATTCTCTAAAGAATGCTGTGTATCAAGACAATTTAAACTAAATGTTAAACAGGTTCTAGATATTAAGGCAAAAAAAAAAAAACCTGAACAATAATTTGGAGTGTGGCTCACATGCGCTCAGTTAATACACACACTCTTAGAACAATGTGTTCTCCAAGGGTTCTTTAAGGGTTCACTGGATAATTAAGGGTTCTTCAGGTGTCCCTCAGAGGAACTCCTCACATTTTCTGTGCAGAACCATAAGACAAAGTGTTTTCCAATCAGAACAGGGTCCAATTTAAATTTTTTTGGAAGCTAAGAACCCTGAATAAACAGGATTTAAAAAAAAAAAAAGAGTACCAAGTACCAAGAAGGCATACATAGATAGATAGATAGATAGATAGATAGATAGAATAATTAGTTTTATGCATGGTTCAAATTGCGTGGGAGCCAGTGGGAGCTGAGTTCCCATACAGTGAGAACTGGCTCCCATGAAAGCAGCAAAATCATATCTGTGGGGGTCTAAAAAAATGCAGCATCATTATATTTTAATTACAAATAAAGCTCATTTCCTTCAATCTACTGAGTAATATTTATGTTAAAGACAGACAAATAGCCTCAAATAATAAGAATAAACATTTTCCAAAAGAATGCATTACAGCTTGGTGCATACTCTCATGAACTCTGCACCATCATGCCACTATGCACGCAAACAATCCTTCTGAGAGCTCACAAATGTTAACACACACACACACACACATGTTAATCCCTTCAGAAGAAGAATCACTTGATCCTGGTTTCATTCGTTGGTTAAGTTTTCAAGAAAAAGATCAATAAGTTAGAGACTACTGGTGACCATGCCACTGAAAAAAAGGCCACTCTTGGTGTTGACATTGTGGTCAGCCCTGGCATGGTTCAGTTTCTGTTCATCCAATCATGGATAAAGAAAGGACATCGGACGTCAACATCATGGGTTCCTGGAGCACAACCACAGCCTGCTGAAAACAGACCACTTTGGTCCATTTTGTCTGTGTGATGGTAAGAGAATGTTTTTTACCTTCTCCGAGTAGAATGCATTCTCCCTCATTCTAAAGAGACCTTCACAAAGATGATTCATAATTAGAACCCTGGTTTTACATGCCATTTTGTAACTTGAATTTCCATCCAGCCATCCATTCATTATCTGTAGCCGATTATTCTTTACAGGGTCGCGGGTGGGCTGGATCCTATCCCAGCTGACTCTGGGTGAGAGGCGGGGTTCACCCTGGACAAGTCTCCAGGTCATCACAGGGCGACACACAGAGACACAAAACCATTCACACTCACATTCACGCTCAATTTAGAGCCACCAATTATCCTAACCTGCATGTCTTTGGAGCACTCGGAGGAAACCCACACAGACACAGAGAGAACATGCAAACTCCACACCATTGTGGAGCGGCCACCATTGGCCACTGGGCTTGAACCCAGAACCTTCGTGCTGTGAAGTAACAGTGCTAACCACTACACCACCGTGCCACCTAACTTGAACTTCCTGACCTTAATCCATAACCATGATCTAAAGAAATACTTCTACGTGCAATGATCTGATAGAGTGGGTTTCCCTTTTTTATATCATATATGAATTATTATTTATTTATTTTTACAAGTTAGAGATCTGTGTGCTTCTATAGTGAGATTGCACTGCGAAAGCGTGTCATTATGCTTTACATTTTCATTTACATGAAACTCCTGACAGGTTCTTGATTTTAAGGCTTAAATAATGAACAATAATTTGAAGTATGTATCTCATGCATGATTACCCCATTGCACACACATATACCCTGGAACAATAGGTTCCTCATGGGTTCTTCTTTAAGGGTTCATTGCGAATTAAGGGTACTTGTGTTATGACATTTTTTTTCCTGATAGGAAAGCATTTTGCTGTGAGTTTCTATCTAAAACCTTTGAGGGCTCATTAAGAGGGACACGTTCTTGTTTACACACTCTTAGAAAAGGGATTTTTTTTTTTCCCTGAAAGTGTTTCACTTAGCACCTTTTTCTGAACAGGGAATCTCCAGCTGTCCACTCAAGAAACAAAGAGCTCTTATGGCCTTCACACACCATGAAATTGTCATATAAAAAATGTGAAAAATTTGAATACTGAGTATAAACACTCATATTTTGGGTTCTGTTTTCTGCTTGATTCATGTTTGTCTCGCACCGTGATGGTCAGTCGTGTCGTGAGTGAATGATATTGTCCATTAGAGATGAAGACAATAATAATAATAGCCATGTTCTCACAAAAGAGTTCCATCATCTTGTTCGAGTGTTGAAGCTAGAGAGACAGGATTTTGGGCAACAGGAAAGAACGCAGCGCTCATGGTGACGTGTTCAGAGGTTAAATACAGGATATCCGCTCCACTCCTGGATGTGAGCGACGCCGGTGTATAGCAGAGGCTCACCGCTACATTCGAGGCCGTGTCACCTGTCGGTCTCCTACATCATGATGTCACTACATGATTGGTTGATGCATTTATTTGTGTCTCCAAAGATAAGAAAAATCAACCTTGCTGCCAAAAAGTCAGTTTTTCACTGCGTGATATTCATGTTCTGTGTGAAAATAATTTTTCAAAAACAACAGATGTAAATTTTGAGGAGGAAAAAAATCTTATAGTTTTCAAATCGAAGAATTCTCTCAATTAGCATTTAATTAACAATAATATAAAAAGATGATGATAATTTGAAAAGGGCAGCAAAGAACAGAAAGTAGAAATGGAAAAACAAGCAAAATTAATATACTTGTACAATCCGGTACATTTTTTTTTTACCTAGCATCCCCTGTTTTTGTCCATTTGTGTTTTGAGAACCTCTCGGCTCCTGCAGCATTCCCCTTCAGTAATGACTGTTTAATTCATTGTGTTCTGAACTTCACTTCAGAATGACCTCACAAACAGTGGCCCTGGGCGGTTCTCCTCCTTTCAGTCCCCTGTGAAGCCATCCGTTATTTTGTTCGGGCCGCACGAGTGCTCCATGAGTTCCACACGCTTTCCTCTGGGTTGAGCAACAGGGGGCTGATTTTCCTGCTCTAACCTCAGCACTTTATTCTGCTCTGGTGGAAATCTCAGCGAGGCGCCGTGAGGTCTAAACCACGGGAATGGAGAGAAACCCGAGAGAAACCCAGTGGTTCTGTGGCCTTGTGGCTCATTCTGACTCCATAACTCAGCGTGGTTTAAAGGAGTCGAGTCGAGTTAGCACCAGCGTTTCTGGCTGAGACACAAGGACACACACATGGTGATAGTTTTCAAGTGATCAAACAATGCATTCAAAATAACCTTCTGTTTTATAACCTTTCCATTTTATACAGTGGAAGAAGAAGAGGAAGAGGAGGGAATAGCTTCAACTCTACTGGCTTTAAATTAATATTTGACAGACTTTTCTCTCTCTCTCCCTCCCTCTCTCTCTCTCTCTCTCTCTCTGTAACAGACACACAGCGGGAGATTTTTTCTTCTACTTCTCTTTTCTTCTCTGTGCTTTATGCACCATCTTGTGAAAGAAGGCAGTGGTTCCATCCTCAGTCTTAGCCATTCATCTCTTTATCCATCCATCTTCATAGTAAATTTCCACAATATTTCAAGACTCACAATAAAAAAAAAATAAAATACTCTTCTGAATATAGACAATCCCAGCTTCAAGATTTTTCGTAAACGGAGAACCCTTAAAGGTTCCTCAGTTGTCTCTTTCACAGAATAGACTGTGTGTTTCCCAATCAGAAATGTAAATGTAGGAGGATGAGAATCATTAACTATCCAAATTCATCCTTAAAGAACCTTTTTTTAACCTCTAAGAGTCCACCAAGAAGCTCATCATCATCTTTCGGTCTCAGTCGAGATTCCTCTTACAACATCACACCACACCTTCCTGTCAGCCAAGGAGATCTTGGACCCCAATCCCAGTGTTCCTGAAGAATACGGCAGGGAAGGTGACCAAAAAGCTACTTGCCGAGCTTCTGACAGGTTCTAGATATTAAGAAGAAAATAATCAATAATAAAGGATTCTTTAAGAATTCTTTAAGGACTCATTGGATAATTAAGGGTACCTGGCTTCCAAAAATGTTTTACCAGAAACCCTTTCTGATACATAAACCCTTTGCTGTAAGGTTCAACATACAGAAGAACCTTTTAAAGGGAACTTTTGCTTAGAACCCTTTTCTAACAGGGAAATACCCAGATGTGCTTTATTTGATGTTCCTCTGAGGGAACCTTTAAATGTTCCATTTAGAACACGACAACAGAAATCACAAATGCAATCTTAGGAGGCAGAGAACCAATAATCATTCAATAAAACCTTAAAGAACCCCTGAACCCTTTTTTATTATTTTTTCTAAGAGTCTATCAAACACCCAGAAGCTAAATGTTCAATGATTTTTCAAGGCTTCTTTAAGGTCTCAAGAAATCATTAAGGTCCTTTATCTTCATCCATCCATCCATCCATCCATTATGTATATCATGGGGGAAGATGGATCCAATCCCAGCTGACTTCAGGTGAAAGGCAAGCTTCACCACAAAGAACCCTTGGAGAACCCCCTTTTTCTAAGAGTGTACCAAATAGTAAAATGTTAAACATTAAACATTTGATAATTTAATTTGGGCTGTTATGAGCATTGGTTAGGTAGTTAGTTCTAGGTTCTAGACAGGTTCTAGGTATTAAAAAGAAAATATTGAGCAATAATTTGAAGTGTATCGCACACATTCCAGGTTCAAGTCCAAGATGCTAAAATGATTTTACTGGAAACTCTTTCTGAAAGAAAAAAACACTATTTATTTTGAAAGAATCTTTCAGTGCTCCTCCAGAGAGCCAACTGAAGAACCATTAAGGGTTGTAATTCTTTAAAGGGCATGCTTGTAAACCTAACACACGTCTGTTGAAATGCTGATGAACGCTGAGCTGCAGAAACACTGGTGGTGTTCAAGTTTCTGATTGGCTGATTGTGTCAAACACAAGCTCTGCTCTTTTTTTGGAACATATTTATCCTTATAATTACACACTAGCATTAACATTTAGCAAATATCTGCATTTTGTCTCCGTGATACGATATTTTCCAGAAGTGCCTCATTCCACGTGAAATGAAAAAGGCTTGAATAGCGAGGTGGGAAAGGTACTCATGATTCAGAGGTTGGAGAGAAAATAATCCGGAGTTGATTGTGGGAATATGTGCTGGTTTGTAGCAGATCCTCGAGCTGTGTCAAGAGCTCTTGTTTAAGCCCTTGAGCTTTAGAACAGTGCGGCTCCTCTGAGAACCGCCGCTTTAATATATGCGCTCGGAGGTGGCGTGAATGCTCAACACCATCGTGAGTTTCACTTGCTGGACTGTTTATTTTTTTATTTAATATTTATTTCTTCTTTTAAAGGGGGCCACTTTAACAGGAAATGGGCTGTGAGTAGTTCCTGTTGCTGGGAAACAGCCAAAGGGAACTAGGTTTAAGTATTTTGTAGGGCATTTACAGAGGCCATTTTGAGTCATGACGCCTGAAAGAATAATCTGAAGCACCAGTCATGGCTTTTTTTTTTTTTTGGGTGAGGTATAAAGAATAAGCTCCCATCTGGAGACACGTATATTGTAAAGCGAAAAAAGACACACATCATTCAGCATGATTACACCTTGATAACGGACTGTGATTTGGAATATCCAGGTGCACAGCAAGGATCGCTTTAAAAGCATCGTTTCAGAGCGATTATGTCGGAACAAATGTTCGCGCCTTCTCCTGTGAGGATGAATGTGAGGCAGCATAATGGGCTAAGGTGAAAAAAAAAAAGAGTGATAAAAAATTTTATTTGCTAAAGCAGTAACAATACGATTCATTCTTTTTATTACTTCCTGAAAAAAAAATACTCTTTCATAATTCTGGTGAAAACCCCTCAGGTTTGAGACCCAGAGGTGAAAGAAGGTACCGCTAAAGCTACGTCTGAAATGGTTCACATTAACACACCTCTGCTGTGAGGATTAACACCCACTACTGTGCTATTAGGACGTGGAAATGAAGCGCAAAACGAGTGATATATTTTAGTGCTTGGAATTCACAGCTTGCTTTAAATAGCAAAAGGGGTGGAGCCACAGGAAGGTACTGAGGCTTTAAATGAGAATCCTGCCAAGCTATAGATACAAATTAGTAGTTCAGGGCAATCTTTTTTTTCCCCTGATGAATCTGCTAAACCCACTGTTGCTGTGGCCTACATGTGATGCACTGATGATGAGGGACAGTGAAGTAAGCTTCGTTTTCAGGAAATCTTGTCTGGCTCCTCAGTCTGAAATGAAACTTGCTGTAGTAATGGTTGTGGAAATTGTGCAGCTCATCCTTGGTGAGACTGACCTTCAGCCAGATGGAGAAGTGATTCTGTGACAGCAAGATGGTCTTGGCCTATATTTATCGGCAGAGTAGGTGATTGTCCACAATAGGGTTCAGCAGATCCATCAGTTTTCATTGCCAGAGCAATGGTTTCATCTGCCTACAAAAAGTTTCACCATCAGGGTCATCACGTCCATGAAGGAGCTCTCAGAGCCACAGGGATGTCTGTTCTAGGCACCAAGAAACTCGTCAGCTCTGTCATATACAGATATGGAATGTGTCAGAAAGTTCCCTGGATAAATAACTACACACAGTTATTACCCACAATGCACTGCATATTCATCATCACTGAATAACCCATAGGGACCTGGTTCAGGTACTTCAGGATGCTAAAGCAACCACATGGCATACTGTGCAGTATAAAAGAAATAAAAATAAAAAGGCTGAATGAGAGCTAAAGCCAAGAAGCATCTGTTCAAACAAAATCTGTCATGAAAAAAAGCAATTTCTTCAATGCTCACATCAACCTTTTTTTTTCAGATTTTTTGATAATTTTATCTAACATTTCTACTTCGACTGTAATCATACAAATATAAAAGAAATTCTGCAGTAAAATGTTTATTTCACGATTTTTGTCCATTCGTGATCACTTCATTATTCAGAACTTAGCAACTTCAAAGATGGCTTTAAGCTCCACCCACCTCAACTGTGTCATATTGTGTATTTGTGAAATATTCATTTCCTGTCAAGTTCCTTAATAAAGCTGACAAACCACACTAGTGTGGAAATACATGAGATCTATTTTGAAGCAGATTTATTTATTTATTTATTTATTTATTTTTTGTTTCAGAAAAAAAAAAATCAATTTCTACATAACTCATATTCATGAAATCGTTCACATTATTTCCCGTTCCTATTTTGAAACTTATTAAAGAGGAATTTCTCACAAAGTTGAAAATTGTCAAGTTTATTGATTACTTGTGATGGATGATGAATAATGTGAAATGAATATTCTATGCACATTTACATACATTTCAGGTAGATTACGCCTCATTTGCATAATTACTGCAACTTTCTTTTTATTCAATAAAAAATGTTCATGGACAAAAAGTACGTCACCACAAAGTCATCAGACACCATTATGGTTTTATTGAGTTGAAGGTAAACACTGACAGGGGGCGGAGCCAACACTGGACATGCGAAGTGGCTAGAAATCAGAAGTGAAGCGATATAACGAACGAATGAGAATAAGAGAAGATTATTTCTTTTACCGACTTTGAAACATTGCCTGTATTTTTTGCTTTCTCGTCACAGTTCCTGAACCCGCCAGTGAAACTCGCTGCACTGAGACCAATTTAATTGAAATAAATCCTGACACTGTTCTGATAATTTTCATAAATAGATGATAATGTGTACTCATTGTGATGTGATTTTCTGTGATTGGCAGTCAGATGGTTCACCAGTTTAGTGTGGGTTCTGTAGCTAGCTGCAGTATGCAGTTTGAGGATATCACACTCATCAAGGAGAGAAACGATGGCAACCAATTAAACATAGAAATGTCCACTCGTGCTAAACAGAAAGTGACATGAAAAGAGAGAAATCCTTGTTGTGAGGATTACATTTCAGTATTTTCAAGTTTTCAGCTTTCATGCTTGGGGCCAGATTTACTAAGCAGGGTGAATTAGCATGAGGTCACAGATGGGTGTGGCCAATTCTGCAAATGATCTACGAACAATATGCAAATGAATAAACATGGATGCAGCCAGTTTATTTTAATAATTTTAATAATGACCAACACAATCTACCAAGAGCAGCGCAAATTAGTATAGGGCTTTGATTTCCTCCAGCAAATTAAGAACAATGTGTTTTGGCATATGATATGTTCTGAAAACAGCGTTCCAAATACATGAACTCCCTTCTACCGCATACTCTCGGTTCTCAGTGGCTCCTCCCCTGAGTGGCGACGATCGCAGTCATGTTAACAGCAAAACAGGCAAAGCAATGTTGCTGGTTTTTTTTGTGTTGAATAATGGTGCAATTAACAGTAAATTGACTGCTGGAAACCTTCGTAAATCACATTTGAATGGTTGATTTAAATATTCTCCTCCCTCACATTTTGCAGTCTAAAAGGGAAACGCCTACAAATACACATGCAATACATTCAGCCACAAAAATAACTGTCCATCTTTCCATTACTGTATTTTCACTGTGCGTCTTAAAAGAAACCTCCTGCCGGGATTTACGCTATAGCAGAAGAGGGTTTACGCTGGCACAAACCATTCGTACATCTGCCTGCTAATATTCTTACTTCAACATAAAATGGAATTGATATTTTATATTGTAGAGGTTGATTATGCAGACAAAGAGTGGAGCATGAATTTTCAGAAGTCCTGGGAAAGTCAGAAATGAGGAGCATTTTAGCAATAACACCAGACTAAACAAACACGGGGATGTCTACAAACACTGGTCAATGAGACACAGTGAGACCAGTGATGGGAGGCAGCTGGGAACTAGAACCAGAGGGACATTCAGAGTGGAACGAAAGAAGAAGAAAAAAAAACACAAGCAAACAGGAAGACTTTATGAGCATGTCCCAAACAAACGATCTGTTTAAAGCCAAAATGAGGCGAAATGCTCACCGCAGCCAAACGTAAAAATGTCGAGTCTAAACCCTTCTGTCAAACAGTTTACTTCAGCTGTCATTCTGAAGTGACTGTGCTTCTGATAGTCGTGCGTTTGTGAGGTTTGTTTCAGGAAACTCTGCCCTGATCTGACATTTACTCTGGGTTTCACTGGGACAAAAAAAAAAAAAGAAAATCTGATGATGTGACTGAAATCAATTCAATTTAATGCACAACCGGACATGGGACTGATTTTCTACTTATAATTTGTGGAACCTAAAAAATAAAAGTTTTGGCCAAACATTAATTTCCTCACATTAGAGCCTTAATTTAATCACAATGCCTGCGTTTCCTTCACACTCACAACCAGAGCACTGTGTTGGATTCAGATTGTCAAAAATAAAAACCTGCCATTAATAAATACAGTAAATCCAACACTGAGTGAGTCTTGACAGTTCCTTTATTTTTACAGCTCACTTTATTTTTATAATGAGCTCCGTTTCTCTGAAAAAAAAAAAAGTCCTTTTCTGAGTTTTCCCACAATGAGAACTCTTGAAGTCAATTTCCATGAAACACCAGTTTCCCACACTGTCATTCATGAGACGGCACTTCTGAGACGTGGGTGAAGATGATGGACTGACTGAGGACAGAGAGAGAGAGAGAGATACAAAAAGTGAGAGATATAGAGTGATCAAGAAACAGTGAGAGATAGTTATGGAGAGAACTAGAGAGAGAAACAGATACAAAATGAGAGAGACAAAAAAGAAAGAAAGAAAGAGGAAGCCTGAGAGAGAGTGACAAAAAGGAAGTGATGGAAAGAGAGTGAAGAAGAGAAAAAACTGACAGAGATGCAGAGAGAGAGAGAGAGATCCAGTGAGACAATGAGAAAAACAAACAAGAGATACAAAATGTGAGAAACAAAGTGATGGAGAAACAGTGAGAGATAGACATGGACAGAACTAGAGAGAGAGAGAGAGAGAGAGAGATTGAGAAACAGTGTGAACATGGAGAGAACTAGAGAGATACAGAATTAGAGAGACAAAAAAGAGAGGAAGAGGCAGCCTGAGAGACAAAAAAAAAGTGATGGAGACAGAGAGTGAAGAAGAAAAAAAAAACATGCAGAGAGAGAGAGAGAGAGAGAGAGAGTGAGTATCAGCTGCCAAAGAGAAGCTGTTCAGATGTTCCTGGCTGTTTATAGAAGAGTCAGAGACTCTGCAAACTATGTCTGTAGGAAACAAATACTGCTGCTCATCCTCACTCTGAAGCACGGTGGTGGGAGCATCATGTTGTTTTTAGGCCGTTGTCACCTGCACCTACATGCTACAGTTTTACAGTTTTTCAGTTCACAAGAGTGCAGTGAGGCAAAACACCACAGAAAATCTTATTTGCTAAAAACAGAAGTTGTTTTACAAACACACCATCTGTCTATTTGTCAATCTGCTTCTGTTCGAACCCTTCAATTTTGTGAAGAAAATAGGAACAGGAAGAAAACAACCAAGAGCTTTTACATGTTAGAAAGTGGATCTGCAAATGGAGCTGATGGATCGGATAAAGCCTGGAGGTGATGTGAGCAGATTTACAGTGGGTTGGAGAGACGGGTCTCCAGGCGGAATGTAGGTCAGGTTTGGAAGCGTGTGTTTTATTGTCAGGGTCTGAGGACAGAGAGAGACTTTAAGTTCAGTATTGATCTGGAAAATATCTACATCACTCATGTCGATGCTTCTAACAGCCCCAGGCCATGGGAGCGTGCTGTGATTTATCATTATGGATTTATTGTGGTGAAAGCTTTACTAAAAGAAAGTATGGTGATCGATAATCCTGCATGACTGCCAGAGAATCCAGACAAGACCTTCTGAGGCTGATCCACCAGAGGACGGATGAACCCCAGCATTGGGTTTTCGGTTTTATTTATCAGTAATAAAAACTGTTATTTGATTTCTTGTGCAATATTCCATCACTTCTCACAAATACACTGAAAACAGAGTTGAACTATGGCTGCTATTATGGAACCCTGTTACTTTAACACACTTCCATGTTTGTTTGTTTGTTTGTTTACTTAATCACTAATTGTAGCTGCATACTTGGAATTGTCCATGCTGAACACATCCGTGCTGTTGACTACTACACAGCACTTTTGGGTGGGGCTTAATATGAGAAGTGTGTGTGTAGTAGCAAACTATCTAAATGCCACTCAGTCAGACTCCTCCCCTTGGCCACGCCCTGTGATGATTTACCCTGCAGTCACACCAGAACAGAGTGTCATATTTACCTCCATCTTTGTCCATCGCAAGTGAACATTTTGACCATGATTAACTGATGGTTGCCATGGTTACCCCAGTCACGCCTGGCTGGCGCTATAAGGCTCTGTAGCTAACAAGAGAACACGTGTAAAAGGAGCCATTTAACCACGAAACATGAGATGAGACATACGTACATAGATAGAATGAACGCATTTGTGGCAAAAAAGCAGACGGCGTTATATTTTTAGCATATGAAACATTTTAGCTAGTTCATATTCAGGCGCTTAAAGTAAGAACAAATATCTGAAACCAAAATATATGGATTATGGTTCACAGTCAGAGAAACTCTCATTCATTAGTCATCGCTAGAAACTGTTTTTAAAGTTAAATCTTTGTCCCAACCCACTTCACATTGTCAGTGGTTCCTCTGTTTCCTGTTTCTGTAAATCAGAATCTCATTAAAAAAAAAAACAACTTATCGACTTCTGAGCACTTCGTTGTGTCGTCCTGCTGCCGGGGTGAGTGCAGGATCAAGTAGCAAACATCTGAAGTAAAAGGAACAGTGTGTTCATGTCATTGTGGGATGAAATGATTATTTTAAATCCGTAATTATAATCAGGAGGGAATTCTTTTGCTCCTGCAGTCTGTTACAGAATGTTACTCAGCAATAAATAACGAGGATTTAGTAAAACGAAGAGAATAAAAAAAGAAGCTGGATTTTAAAAACATCATCATCTGAGATGCTCCGGAGTGGATTATATTCCCTTCCACAAAGATGATGGGAAGCGTGAGATGAACATGTTTCCTTTGCTCTTTGGAGAGAAAGAAGTAAATTAGATGGATTTTATGTTTCTGAAATGTAATTGTCCTCCTGTTTTCATCATCTCAACCTTCAGCTTGTTTGCATCTCTGTAGTGCTGATCTGTTGTCCACTCTGGTCAAGTGCTCTTGGAAATCAGAAGCAAAGTTTCTCTCTCTCTCTCTCTCTCTCTCTCTCTCACACACACACACACACAAAGTTATCATCTCCAGTGGACTCGAGAGAAATTAGCACTCAGAACATGAACTTGAAGCTAAACAATCTACTCCAGGAACACATTTCTCCTCTCCACATTCCGTCCTTCCTACCTCCTGAACTCAAGACATTCTACTAAACGGCTATTTATTCCTCGCATTTTTATTTCCAGCACCTTGACTTTTCCACCCCCCATCTAACAAACGGATAAATAAGGCAATTTAGAGAACATATTTATTTTGCCGTTGACCTTCTCCTGCTGTAAAGACGAGAGGAGAAACTCTCCAGAGTGTGCGGAGGAGAAGAGCCCTGCTGGTGATGAGTGCATATTTATTTCCGCCGCACTTTGCAGTCAGTCCACAAGTGGCTCCGGGGCAATTTTTTATTTCAGCAGTTAAAAAAAGTGCAGATAATAACAGTCCCAGTTGAAAACATAATTACCACAACCTTTCAAAGCAATGAAAGGGCAAGTCTGCAGCACTAAATGCTTTCAGAAGGAAATAAATAAAAAAAATCAAAACAACTCCCTGAACATTTCCTCCCCATGATGTATAATTCTTTATAACTCGGTGTCCTAGGAGAGAAATACACAACACTTTTACTGTGGTTCAAAGGCAGCGATATTAAATAAAGACACAAAAGAAGTTTGATTATTAATCTCCTCTTTCATGCTTCCAAATTTTCCTTCCTGGGGAAACTGCAAACGTGCCACATGTCAGAAAACTGAAAGTTCCAGCTTCACCTCTGACTGGTACACAGCGCTGACACTGGAGACTCCTTCCAAAAACAATACACAAACATACTTCTCCTTACAGAAAACTTCACGGGCAGCACGGTGGTGTAGTGGTTAGCGCTGTCGCCTTACAGCAAGAAGGTCCGGGTTCGAGCCCTGTGGCCGGCGAGGGCCTTTCTGTGCGGAGTTTGCATGTTCTCCCCGTGT
>JAODLJ010000020.1:35267417-35277917 GCA_027576115.1 Cathorops melanopus
TATTAATGTATATTTTTATCAGGCTACTTTTTGTTCTGGTATGATAAAAATATGTTTGAATATTTAATATTTATAATAAATGTTTAACTATTAATATTTAAGGAGTGTAATGTGGCCCTAATAATTTCATCTATGAAGCTAATAGTTTATCAGTGCAACTTGGTTAATTATTTTTGGAATAATTACAAGCTCTATCATTTTAAAAAGTGGTCATGTGACATTTCATGACTAAAAAACCTGTACTGGGTTAAATTACATAACTCGTTAATTCGTAGCTTCACTCGAAGTAATCCTGCTCTGGTGTTTAGAATTTTGTTTCATTTTCATTATGTTTTGTTGCGGGATTATTTACACGTGTCTTTTTAAATGCACTACAGGATTTTAATAAACTTTTTTTTTTTTTATTGAGAATGTAATGTTTGTAGAAAGTGTCATTTGTGAAGCCTCAGAGTCCGAGAGATGGATGATGTTGAATTTTTCATTGGGTTTGTATCTTTATCCCCCTCAGACTCCGGAGCGTCCTCGAGCCCACACTTTGTCTGCAGTGCCAGTGTTAAGCAGGAATGATCGATTCAGTGTTCCTGGAGAAGAATCTGACACTTTCTTATGGATCCCTGGGATAAGAGACAGACCTGCTGCCCACATTTTCTGTCCTCCACAGTGTCGAGGTCAAAGAGACACTCGGGCCGAGAGACAGAACCGGGGCTGCAAACAGGACTCGAGGGATTTCAGAGAGCAGGATAATCACATGATCAGATTGGGGAAAAATAAAACATGGTTGGGAAAAGCGACAATAGAAGCTAGCATCTGCGGTGATTCAGGAAACAGTGATGCAGATTTAATGAGAAGAATTACCATTAGCATCATCTACAATGAATGATATAGCGACCAGTGTAAAATAGCAACTACCAATAAATAGCACCTAGCATCAACTCATGACTACCCTCAGCTGCATGTACAGTTCCAGTACTTTAAGAAACAATGATGCAGATTTAATCAGAAAAATAAATCTGGCTAGCAAATAACAACTAGCATCAAGTCGCAACTCACATCAGCTGCATGTGCTACAAAAAACGGGAATTCAGATTTAATTAGAAAAATAACATCAGTTAGCAAACAATTACTAGCATCAAATTCAAATTAGCATCAGCTATAGCTGCAAAATATGGTGTTTCTGGAAACTCATCAGCATCAACTAGCAAATAATGACTAGAATTGCATAGCAGCTAGTGTCAGATAAAAAGTAGTGACCATGAGCATAACTAATTATGGCACTTCAAGAAACTGATGTGGATTTAATTGGGGGAAAAAATGCATCAGTTAGCAAAAATGACTAACATCAAATTGTGATTAGCATCAGCTGTGTGTACCCAACCCAGTACTGTGCTTCAGATAACAATGATGCAGATTTGATTAGCAAAATAAAAGCAGTTAGCAAATAACAACTAGCATGAAATAGCAACTAGCATCAGCTGCCTGTGAATGACCAAATATGGTCCTTCAGGAAACAGTGAGACAGATTACTGCAGTGTTATTTGTGATCTTGCGAGCTGATGGAAAAACAAAATAACTCGTTGTTTGCGTTGCTGCATCACCACGATGGCTCTGTGAGCGACAAAGTCAGTGCTTATGATGTCCTGAAAGTGTCGTAACAACATTATGTCAACAAAATTCTCTCACTTGAGCAGCAATGGCAGTCGAGTCCTGTTGGAATGAAACATTTATTAATACTGTTGAGATAATATCCAGGGTTAAGTATATAAGTTGTCATGAAAGGCTTATGACTCAGACTCAGATTTATTGTCATTCAACCATGTGACATGATAAGAACGAAACGCAGTTACCCAGGTCTTGGTGTGTGCAGCATGAATAAGTAACTAAATTAACTAAATAAGTAAAATAGTTAAATAACAAATAGAATAAAATAGAATAAACTAAGGTTGGATTTTAAAATAGAATAAACTAAAATAAAAGCTATCTAGGATAACATTAAAATTCAAAGCACAGTAAAATATTGCCCAATGTACTGCAGTGGCAACAGCTTAAAGGTGTTCAGTGCAACAGTGCGAAAGTACAGCAGCAAAACCATGAGCAGCAACAGTTCACAGTATTAAGGCACGCTGGCAAGGTGCGTAGTGTTCAGTATATGGGGGGTGGAGCGTTATGGAGGTGTTCTGTAGCATTATGAACAACACATTTAATCATTTTTAAGGTCTGAACAAATGTTTGGAAGAGAAAAAAAAATAATTGAGCTGATATGTTAGTCCTGTGTTAATCCGAGAGCTACATGATGTTATGATTTTATTTATAATCCTATTTCCAACAAAGTTGGATGCCAGATAAAACATCAATAAAAACAGAATGTAATGATTTGCAATGGATATTCAGTTGAATACAACACAAAGACAAGATATTTACTATTCAAACTGATAAACTTTATTGTTGTTTTTTTTTGTCCAAATTCGATGCCTGTAAAACATTCCAGAAAAGTTTATTACTGTATTACATAATGTTTTCTTTTAAAAACTAATTGTTTGTGAAGTGAGTCACTAATTCCTGAGGTTCTGAAAGTGAAATTCTTTCCCATGCTTGCCTGATATACAACTTCAGTTGCTGAGCAGTCTGGGGTTTCTGTCATTGTATTTTTGTGCTTCATAACATGTCACACATTTCCAATGGGAGGCAGGCAGGCCAGTTTAGCACCTGCACTCTACTTTATTGAAGTACTTTGAGGTATTTTATAGAAATACACACAAATAAACACATTTGGTTGCTTCCATAAACAAATTTGAATCATTCTGGTATTTCCTGTTTTTATATAATTCAAATACGTGGTTAGGATTTAAACTTCAATTACATTTTATTAATTTTCATCACAAATGTTTGATTTATTAAATGTATTAAATTATGTGTGTATTTATAATTCATTTTTGTTCATATTTACGAAATGAGAATGTATAGGAAATCTATTTTAATTAATTAATTAAAATAATAGTAATTATGTGGTCTGTAATTAATAATAATTTCATGAAAATATATATATTATTTCAATATGACACTAAAAATGCAAACAAATAATTTTTCATGACATTTATTTTCATCAAATAAAAAAAGTAAATTAATTGCTTGTTTTTGATGACAACAAAAATATATGTTTTTCTCCAAATAAAGAAATGGAGCTCAGGGGTGTTTTAAACTTGACGCTACAGTGGTACTGCATCACTATAACGTCTGAAGTAATGACCTTGAGTCAGAACATTAATAAGAAGTAAACAGCGCAGGAATCTGGAGAGGTGCTAACGGCGACGCAAGTTCCTCATCAGAGGCCACTTCATGGCCTTCACTTAGCACACAGACCGAGTTGTGCAGGAGCAGGATGTAATAGAGCAGAGCCTGTGGTGACACTCGTCTGTTTACCACCTGCTGTCTGGTGGGAAATCAACGGCTGGGTTCAATTCTCTCTCTCTCTCTGTCGTTGTTTTTTTTTTTTTTTATTTCCTTAACAAAGTGCACGCTGACCTTTCAACATGCAGCGTCCCTCTGAGAGAGTCGATGTGGAACTCCCCGGTGACGGACAAAGGACAGACCCACTGCTGCACAGCCACTCAAAAACACTACTGTGTGTGTGTGTTATTCTTCCCAAAGACTGCACATACTCTCAAACCTCCAGCTCTGTTTTTTCTTCTCTTTCTGTCAGTAACACAGGAGACATAGTGTTGAAAAACAGCAGGATAATCATCGTATTTTCTGGACTATATGTCATTTTTTGTTTGTTTTTTAATTAATGTAAACAGCAGAAAAAAACAAATATATAATATCATATAATATTTTTACTAGTTTTACTACACTACAATCTCAGGAAATAAAGCACATTATTGTCCCTTTAGGGGTACAGCGGCTTGTCACTGGGGCAGGACCCTCTAAGCTACTTATTTGCACCCTTTATATACTGCTGGGGAACATATTTGTACCTTTTTGGGCTTAAAAAGGAACACGTCGTTACCTTGAGGTCCAATAATGAGCCCTGGGTGTACATTAGTGTAGATTGTACCTCAGGGGACAGAAATGGACTCCTACTGTACCCCTATTTCTCACAGTGTAATTAAGGTAAACTAAACTACACCGATCAGCCATCACATTTAAACCACTGAGAGGTGAAGAAGTGAGTAAAATTTATCTCATTACAATGGCACCTGTCGAGGGGTGGGGTTTATTCTGGGTGGGGTTTATTAACCAGCAAGAGAGCAGTCAGCTCTTGAAGTTGATGTGTTGGAAGCAGGAAAATTGGGTGAGTGTAAGGATCTGAGTGACTCTGACAAGGGCCAAATTGTGATGGTGAGATGACTGGGTCTGAGCATCAACAAAATGGGACATCTTGTGGGGTGTTCCCAGTATGCAGTGGTTAGTACCGAACAAAAGTGTTCCAAGGATCCAAAGGACAACTGGTGAACCGGCAACAGCGTCATGGGATACCCAAAACTCATTCATGTGGGGAGTAAAGGTGAGCAGGTTTGGTCTGATCCTATGGAAGAGCTTCTGGAGTAGAAACTGCTGAAAAAGTGAATGCTGGCTCTGATAGAAAGGAGTCCAATCACACAGTGTATTGCAGCTTGCTGCGTCTGGAGCTATGTAGCTGCAGATCAGTCAGAGAGACCATACTGACCCCCTGTACACCACTGAAAGACCTACAATGGCCATGTGAGAATCAGAACTGGACCATGGAGCAATGGAAGAAGATGGCCTGGTCTGATGAATCATGTGTGTGTGTTGAGATGGCAGCAGGATGCACTATGGGATGAAAGCGAGCCAGAGGAGGCAGTGTGATGCTCGAGACAATGTTCTGCTGGGAAACCTTGGGTCCTGTGTTCATATGGATGTTTGACATGTAGCACCAATCTGAACATTGTTACAGACCAAGTTCATGCCTTCATGGCAGAAGTATTCCCGAACGGCACTGAACTCTTTCAGCAGGATAATGCTCCTTGACACACTGCAGAAACTGTTCAGGAACATGACAAAGAGCTCAAGGTGTATTCAGACCCAGCCTCTGAATTCTGGAGATCTCAATCTGATCAGCATCTCTGGGACATGCTGGAGAAATAAGTCCGATCCATGGAGGCCACACCCACAACTTACAGGACTCAGAGGATCTACTGCTGACATCTTCGTTTCAGATCCAACAGCACACCTTCAGAGGTCTTGTGGAGTCCAGGCCTCGAGGCTCAGAGCTGTTCTGGTGGCACGAGGAGATCTTCAGAACATGAGGCAGCTGGTTTTAATGTAATGTTATGGCTGATCGGTCTGTGTGAAAATTAGCATAACAGTTTATGTGTGTGTGCGCTCAAGGAAATGAATGGAACAAAACAAACTAAAAATATAAAATCTGGTGATACAAGTGAAGTATGTTTTGATACAACAATCATCATAATAAACATCTTCTTTAAGCGTATAATTATTTACTTCATAAAAAATTCAGGTTTTTAGATTTTCCATCATTTACTTTTTCGTTCTCGCTTCGCATAAATTGTATTTTTTTTTTTTTTTGGTAAATAAAAGCATTTTAGAATTTACAAAGGATTTTATGTAATTTCTTCTTGCATTTTATATTCAAAAAAACATTTGTCATTAAATTGTTTACTAATTTTAACACATTGTTCATATATAGGACATCACATTCATATGAAAATACATTTTATTTGTAAATGTTACTATAAATCTAGCTCAGACTTTCATGCAATGTAATGTAATGTAACACCATATGTTTATTTTATAAAAAGAGCATTTATTTCAAAGATTTTTCCGCTTCGTAGATTGAAGCACATAATAAAGCAACAGTACAATGTTCATAAAATATAAGTGTGATGTTGTAACAGTTTCTTACATGTCGAAATACTGATATTCGTATGAATACTAAAATAAGAACTTTTAAAATTGTACAAATAGTTACCATAAAATCGACATAGAAATTAGCCGTTCTTTCACCGCGACAGGACAGATTGCTATTTTTCTCACAAGGGAGAATAAAATACGCCAAAAAATATTAAAGAAAATTTAAAAAAGCAAACAAAAAAGAGAAGTCACTGGAAATAATGATAGTCATAATAATTATATCATAAAATAATAAGCATAATAATTGTAATAAAAAGACATACGTGAAACTGGTAGGCGTGAGATTGAACCTCAAGAGACATTTGCACATTTGTACTGCACACAGGTTACATGGGGTTTAGTTTGTTTTTGGATATAGTGTTCAATTTAAAAAAAGAAATGCACTGTGCTGCGAGAGTGTCCGTGATTTAAGGCGGTTTCTGAGCTCACATGTCTTTCTTTGTGATTGTGATTGTTCATCAGGGATTTTTTTTAATTAATTGTTTTTTTTTCTTATTTCTGTGAAAGATAATACAGATGAAAGCAAAAATAATGCAAAATTAAAAAAAAAAAAAAGACCAGTTTGGTGTCATTCCTCCGTTGTCCTTATGGAGGCGCTGTTGACGAGGGACGTCTCAAATCGCTGAAATTTTTCTGTGTGTTGTGTTAATAATAATAAGGCAACTGTTTTTTTTTCTCTCTCTCTCCGGCGTGAGCTCGTTCACAGTATCAGCAATCAACGTCGAACAGGTTGCGTCCCACACGCACTGCTTTGACTTTCTGTACGTCCTGTGTCAGAGGTGTATGTTTATACTGTTTTTTTAATATATATATTTTAATTACTTTTTTTTTCATTTTTTGTCTGCTCCATCTGTTCCGATCACGCCTACGTAAAAGATTCCTAGTTGTATACTCGATGTATACCAGAACAAAAAACGACCTAAATAGATGAAAGTTGTGGAATTGCTTATAGTAAACATCACACAGCACATGTCGTTAGTGGAAGTGATGAAAAAAAGGGGCGGGGAGGTGTTTTTGAGTGGACAGGGTCTTTTTTTGTTGGTTTTTTTTTGTTTTTTTTTGCAAAGATGAACGTGATCCGTCGTTAAGAGTTGTCTTCAGTTGCCGAGTCTTTGGTGCCGTACAGATCGGCCAGTTTTTTGAAACGTGGCCCCCAGTTCTGAAGGTAGTCGTAATCCAGGTCCGAATCCGTGGTCACTGATTCCAGCGAGCTCAGAGAGCCAGCGATGGAGCCCCGCCCCTCGTAGCCGTACACCTGGATGGAGTCGTATGGTGGTGCCGTCGGGTCGTTGTCAGCATCGCATACTCGCGTCTTGATGAACTCGTCAACGTCTACGCCGGTGCCGGCAGGTCGGAGCCCGGCGCGGACGCTGTAGCTCAGCTCAGGTTTGATGTCTTTGCGAGGCAGGAAGCCATTGATGCCGTCGGGATTCTGCAGCGTTGCAATGTCGAACGCCTCCGTGTCCTCTTCACCACCACCTTCGTCGTCGTACGTGATGATGTTCTCACGGATGTCCTCCTCTTCGAACATGATCAGGGGCTCCTTCTTCTGACGCCTCAAAGCCACGAACAGAACCACGATCGCTGTGGAAGAACATCGGATTAGTCAATATTTAATCTGTCATTTATCCACGTATTTTTAATCTATTAAACATGCATTTCTACATAAAAATGTAAAATAGTAGGCGGGGTCAATGCAAATAGAATAATTTGTCACCTGCAGACTGAAAATCCCTTCAGGAACTGAACTTGCGTTTAAATTTAATCGCTGAAGGGCAGGTAATAAATCTGCATAAACTTGATTATGACTCGTACAAATTGACACCATTATTTTATTAATGTTTCTCAAAATTATATTCCATTCTCTAAATATTTTTTTAAAATGTAATTATGACTTCTTATTTTACATTTTACATTAAAGCAGAATTGTATTTAATATATTCAGTATATTTTCAGTTTGATTGTACCAGCGGTTAAACCATCTCGGTAAAAGTCTCTTGGACTGTGGCGTATTTGCTGTGATGTCGTGTCGTGAGCGTTACCAAGCAGGATGACGATGCAGGCGAGGATGGCGATGAGCGCTCCGGTGCTGAGGCCCGCCGGCAGGAATAACGGTTCCACGTTACAGGACAGGATGGTCTGTTTGGCGTCGCAGCTACACACTCGGATCAGGAGGGTGTTGGTGCTGCTGAGAGGAGGCACTCCGTTATCGCTGATCTCGATGGGCAGAGCGTAAACGTCCTGGGTCATCCTGCTGAAACTCTTCCGGATCACCACCACCGTAGCCGTGCTGTCTGTAACATTCAGCAAGAAACAACAGACGGAAAAAAATCTCAGTGGAATGAACAGAAGCAAGAAGAAGATCATGATGGTTGGTATGCGTTACGTTTGCATTTATTTCTTGTATTTATTGGTCATATTTGTACTGTTTACATGATTTGTATTTACATGATTTATGTTAGTTGTATATTTTGTCCTTCTGTTTCATCAGTTCTACCAAAACAAATTCCTGATTCTGATTCATCTGATAAAGTGATCCTGATTCTGATACATTTAGGATTCTTCTGAGAAATTGATGATTTATTCTTGGAGTAGTGTTTACGATTCTTCAGACAATGTAATGATGATTCTTCTGATAACTGATTCAGATGTTTCTGATAAAGTAATTCTGATTCTTGTGAATAAGTGTTTCTGGTTCTTCTGACAGACTGAGTCTGACTCTTCTGCATTTCTGATCCTTCTGTTATAGTGATTATGATTCTTCTAATAAATTGATTCTTCAGATAATGTGATTGTGATTCCTCTGAGAAAGTGATTCTGAGTCCTCTCCTAATGTTATTTCAATAACTCTGATAAAGTGATTGTGATTCATCTCATAATGTTATTCTGATTCATCTGATAAAGTGACTCTGATTCATTTGATAAAGTGATTCTGACTCTTCTGATGAGATGTGGAAATATGAGTCCATGACATGCTGCTGGTGATCAGTGTGATAAAAGATACTCATGATATCTGTGAAATGCTCCAAAAAAGTGTACTGTGATGTAATTCATCGCAATAATAGCATCAGATCTTAATAGTGCCATACCGCTAAGCCAAAGACATTCACTTCTCATTTCATTTCATTGCGTCTTTATTCACTTTTACACCTCAGCCAATCAGAAAGTCTGTACGACCCCCAACCATGAAAATGATCAATTTCCATAAACAGTGTTTATATTGCTAATAACGGAGGTTAAGATGATCAGAATCTGTGTTTTATGATGATCGTTACAGGGTTCCTGCTATAAAATCAAAAGAGCTCGTGTGGGTCAATGGCACAGAACAGTGAAATTAGTGAACAGAACATTCATCTGCTGTTGGAAGTGTAATCAGAGCGGCGGTGGAGGACGGCATATTGGTTTTATTCCAGCAGGGGAAAAGTGGATGGATGAGTGCCAACACACTTTCCCAGAGCGCAAGGTCATACACTCGGAGGAAAGATGGAGCGAGTTCATTTAGGGGCCTGCGGATCAGTAATTTTCCCTCCCCGTGGAGTCGTTGTCTTCAGAGCTCTAATGAGACGCCTTCAGTGCTCAGACGGTGTGACACGCTCTAACCACTCTATCAATCTCCGCTTATCTATTAGCTTTCTGTATAATATTCTCTGTGGAAGATTACCATGGGTCCAGTAAAGCACAGAGTCGTCACTGAGAACAGGAACAAACGGCTCCTGTGGGTCTCGCCTGGGGGGGTGATACACAAGGAGCTGTTTGGAGCTCGGGTCTGATATCGGCAGTTAGCGTTCTGTCGTACGATGATGTCATCATTATTATTATTACTGAGGGATCAGTGCAGGGACAAAGAATCTGTCCAAAATAGATCATTCTAAAGCATCTGAAACGTCTCAGTGTCCGAGATCGCATGTTTATGTAAATGATTAAATAAATAAATAAATCTGAGCTCCCCGGGAAATTATATTTACGCCCATGAGGACTGTAGTCTAATGCTTTACCTTGGGGAAGAAAAAAAATTACAAAATTAACAATGTAAATTTGCTTGCAGTAGATGATGATGATTATTATTATTATCATTAATAATAATAATAATAATAATAATAATAATAATAAATGCATTTAAATTTTATTTATTTACTCATTTTTATCTTGGTCCAAAAATCTGCAAGTGCTTCATATATAAAATATTAAAAGACCAATGTGCTTTTAATGAAATACTAAACTAATAAAATCAGCCAATCATTAAGGAAAACTATACAATTCTACAAGAATTAATACAAATTATAAACATTTTATTTATTAATATTAAAAATAAATAAATAAACAAGAAATTGGGTTTCTAACAGCATAATATTGTGTGTGTGTGTGTGTGTGTGTGTTTGTGTGTGAGAGTGATTATTTTAAAACTAATTTTTAAGTTGTAATGTTTGAAGTGTAAATTTAGTTTATTGCACAAAAATTGGTGGCACGGTGGTTATCATTTGCACATTTGCGCTATGTGCATTTGATCATATTACTAAATGTTAAAATGCGCAATATAAGTCTCATCTCATCTCATTATCTGTAGCCGCTTTATCCTGTTCTACAGGGTCGCAGGCGAGCTGGATCCTATCC
>JAODLJ010000020.1:35992303-36005900 GCA_027576115.1 Cathorops melanopus
AGAGAGTGTGTGTGTGTGTGTGTGTGTGTGTGTGTGAGTGAGTGTGTGTGTGTGAGTGTGTGTGAGAGAGAGTGAGTGAGTGTGTGTGAGAGAGAGAGAGAGTGAGTGAGTGTGTGTGTGTGTGTGTGAGAGAGTGAGTGAGTGAGTGTGTGTGAGAGAGAGAGAGAGAGTGAGTGAGTGTGTGTGAGAGAGAGAGAGAGAGTGAGTGTGTGTGTGAGTGAGTGTGTGTGAGTGAGTGCATGCGTGCTGATGTTGTGAACACACACTGATGTTGTTGTTTCTTATTAAAGCCCAGTTTGTGTCTCAGGCAGCTGAAGCTCAGTCTCTAAAGGCACTTCAACAAGAAATAATAATAATAATAATAATAATAATAATGATGATGATGATGATGATGAAATAAACAAATGCTGGAGACGGAGTGTGAGATGCAGTGATGATGAACAGACACGAGAGGGACAGTTTCATTTATTTTAATTATGTTGTCAGTAACTGATGGATGAAAACTGTGATCTTGAGCCTCTTTGTGCAGACTGTTTCCTCTGAGGCTTCCTGTGTGGCTGAGCTGATCTGATCTGAGCGTCGAAATAACACGAGCTGATTTTCTTTCTATTTATTTAAACCTTGATTTCAGCAGTGTCGTCATCATGAGACAGAAATTTTCTTTTAGAAGAACAGATCACAACGGGTCGCTCTCTGTTAACCAGCACTCAGGCACTTAGAAGAGCGATTACAGATAATCAGACTGTCCGAGTTCTCTGATTAATAGCTTCAGATCAGATTTTTAAAAAAAAATCAGTTACTCACACTTTTGATGTTTGTGTGAGTTTTGTGTCCAGTTTTCATCCACAGATCCAGAGAGAGAGAGAGAGAGAGACGCCACTGCAACGTCATTACACGATATCACTCATTAATTATCGTCAGATTAAATATCGTGATAATCCTCAGTATCACTGATCAACCAAAACTTTCACTTCCTCATCTTTTTTTTTTTTTTTAAATCCGCTCTGTAATATCTGTAACATCAAAGTAGTTATAAATCCGTTATATAAATCATGACATCACTCATGGAACTGAAATTTTATTTTTTATTTATTTGTTCCTGAGCAAAACGTCTCACATGTTGAGTTAAAGATACGTTTAGTGATTTCATCGTGCACAGAGTATTTAATACGACAGAATCTGAAACATTTAGTCCTGACGTCATGAGTACACAAATGTGTGTGTGTGTGTGTGTGTGTGTAAAAATATATAGTGCTGAATACAAAAACAAAAATGACACAAAGCTCCCTCTTTTCCATCTCTTTAGAACAAATACATCACCGTCATATCACTTCGGATGCCCGTTCTGGGTATTTGATCCACTTTCAGCTGTAGATCAGACGTTTTCATGCTACAATCAGGAAAAATCATCGACTGATGAGTTTCTTCCGTAGAAACGTTCGCTTTTTATTTCAGTGTTTGGTGTTAAATCTAGTTTTAATTTTTATAAGTGAACATTCATTCCTAATTCAGCACAGGGGCCGAGGTGCACAATCCCGTGATGCACAGGTCAATTTATTTCTTTATTTTTATTACGCTTTTATAGGTTTATATTTTTAACCTTTGAAATTTGGCCCAGAAATGTCCTTCAGGATCAGTAAATCTGATCCGATCCAATCTTATGACAGCACCACGCTGATAGTTTAGAAGACTTCCTCTCGTTTAGCCGACGTTGTTGTTCCTGATATACGACTGATTTTAATTAAACAGTTAAATCATTAAGTGTAAAGCTGATAAAGGTTGCGTATCCAAAATATCTGCAGAATGAGATCTAGTCCCTTTTAATAAATAAATATATGACTTTGTTTTTCTTGCATTAAAAAAAGTAAATAAAAAATAAATAAATCCATATATATTAAAGCAGTCAGCTTTTATTATCAAACCCTTCCTGACTTGTGGTCTGCAGTTTATTTGAATGAATATCTGAGACGGGATTTTTATTCACTGCATGATTCAGTTTCATTTCAGTTCAGCTTTCCTGAATGCGATTATAAAACTCTTTCTTGTGCATCTCAGTTTCTGATTTTTTTACATGATGATTTATTATTATTATTATTTTTTGTACCGTGACCACCTGCTGCTTTTAAAGCCTAATCTATTATATTTCTCATCCTTCATGAATCACCTCTCCGAGGTGGACGGCATCTGCAGTGATTATTTTTTCATCAGGAAGGTTTTACTGAGACGTTTTTCACTGAGAGTCTGATTACGATATTTTGTGCCTTGATGGAGCGCTTTTCAGGAGCAAATCTCAGTGCATCTGATTACAGATTCATTTTTACTGCGTGTGTGTGTGTGTGTGTGTGTGTGTGTACTGTATGCATTCACTGTTTCTACAGTTGACCAGTTTTAGAACGCAGGATACAGTGAGTGCATGAAGACCCTTTATCCTTTTATTTAATTTTTATGTTCACTGGGTTTCAGTGTGAAACAGCGATACACATCGTACGACAGAAGAATGTCCACTGATCGATATTTTCCTGTAGCTTCTACATCAGCAGGGTTGCAAAAAAATAAATAAAGCCTCTTTTCAGCAGCTGGTTTACATCACTAAATTATTTTGCATATATATATATTTTTTTTTTTACATCTATTTGAGAGAAAGCTTTCAAAAGTCCCCAGTGCCAAGATGTGAAATGATCCGTATTGTGATGTAGATTTTGTCCGTGTCGTCCCGTTCTATTTCACAGGAATGTTCATAGGTTCATCTTGTGCATGAGACTGTAGGGTCAGGGTTAAGATCAGGATAATACCGGTAATTAAGACTCGGAATGGGATTAGGTTAAAGAGCAGGGTCAGGATCTGGATCAGGATTAATGTCAGGATTAAGTTTAGGATCTGGATTATTGGATGTTTTTGCCGGTTAGTCCCATGTTATACACGAGGCTACAGGATCAAGATCAGGATTAAGATTAGGATCAGGTTTAAGATCAGGATCAAGATTAAGATCATGATCAGGATAAGGCTGAGGATCCGGATTGTTGTATGTTCTCCCTGTTTGGTATTGTATTTACAAGGCTACAGAATCAAACTTAGGATAAAGATCAGGATTACAACCAAGTTTGTGATTAGGATCAGGTTTAAGATCAAGATCAGAATTAAGATTAGGAACAGGAGGAGGATCTGGATCAGGATTAAAATTGGGATTAAGTTCAAGATTAGGATTATCTGATGTTATCTCTTAGTCCTGGATTGTAAAATCTACAGGATCAGGATTAGGACAGTTATCCCAGTAAGGTTCCAGATTAGGCTTAGGTTCAGAATCAAGACCCAGAGGAGGATCAGGATCTGAATGTGGAGCTCAGAAAATCCACTAAAGCAGTTGTGTAACTCGACTCTGAATACCAGGAACTTTCCCTGTGTAAATACTGACGTCAGTCTTGGACATAAACCACAGACAGACACGGAATAAACACATGTAAACAATCTGTTTATAATAATGTCATTTCTACTCTTTGTGTTTATTTGTGCTTCCGTCCTCCACACCACCATGAAAGCAAACACGTGAATGTGTATCAGCCGCTCATGGAGGGCAAAAAAATAATGACTCGTAGATACAGTCTAGGGTTGCCAGATTGGTATTTTTGTTTTTGGAATATTCAAACTTGCAGTGTAAATTTTATGAGTAGAAAAATGTGATTGTCTGTGAAAATTCCCAATCTGGCAACAACCCGTGTTATCAGTGCTAATTCGGTTCCGTAATGTTAATTTATCAGTCTGTTCGGTGTGTCCTTACCTGCCGCTCTCACTAAATTTCAATTAAAATCCCCTTAATGGCTGTTTTGATGTCGTGAGTAATTGCGTTGCTCGTAAAAGACAATTAACACCTGATGAGCTTCTTGCTAATATCGCTAATGTATCACTGAGTGAGTGCAAGAAACACGACAAGGACATGATCATTTCAGCCGGAAACCATTCATCATAATCATCATCCACACACACACACACACACACACTCACTCAGTGGTGTCTGATTGCTCCAATTGATTTGATTGATTTTTTTTGGGAAGTTGTGTTAATTCATGCTGCAGGCCACAGTTCAGAAGAAAACAACTCGGTCTGTAGCATTCATCAGCGTGAGTGTGTGTGTGTGTGTGTGTGTGTGAGAGAGAGAGAGAGAGAATGTGTAGGTGGGAGGACACATGCAAGATTGAACAATTTGCTGAATTATTTATTGCAAGTTTGTCTGAGTGCTTTTCATCAGCACCCAGTGACGAGACGACGTTTCACACTCACGACAAATCGGTTTAATTATAACCTCAAAAGACATCACCAGAGGAAAATAAGATGAGTGTCAGTGTCTCAGGTCTTTAAATAAAGTTCTAAATTAATTAATAAATTTGAGCTCACACTAATAGGTGTTTTATGAGAACACACGTTCACTGAAGAGCTGATCAGTGTATCAGTAGCTCCGCCTTCTGGGCATCAGTGTTGGTTTTAGGTGTGCGTATGTTTACACTGCCTGGGCAAAAAAGTCACCATTTGGATTTAAATAAGCAAATAATTAAGAATGTTTGATTGGATAATTACTGCAGTGAACACTGGGGGGAGTTTCAGCTGCAACAATTCTTTACCTCTAACTGATGCAGTGAGTCGCTTCTCATTTCTTACACGAACGTGTCGAAGGCGTTTCCCGCGCTCATGGAAAAGCTGCTCCTGTGTTTCAGAAGGTCAAATTATTGTCCTGCATCAAGTAAAGAAAACAACTCGGGGGACTTGAGCTGAAATGACTGGAATTGGGTTACGAACTGACCAACACATTATTAAACCTGGAAGGATCGAGATGAACCGACAACTTCACAAAGAAATGTGGTCAGAAATAAACTCCTGACTGAGCGTGATCAGAGATCACTGACACACTTGGTGAAGTCGAATCAGAAAAATAATCGAGAGTAGAACTCAGGGCTGTGTTTAATAGTGAAATTAAGATCATTTCCACGCACAGTGGGATGAGAACTCACAGCATTGGGACTAAACAGCTGTGTGTCTGTAAGAAACCCACTCGTTAGTGAGACTAATCAGGAGAAAAGGCTTCGGTTTGCTCGGGAGCATAAAGATTGGACTCTGGAGCGAAGGAGAAAGGCCGTGTGGTCTGATGAGTCCAGATTGACCCTGTTCCTGAGTGAAGGGCGTGTCAGGGTAAGAAGGGAAGCTCATGAAGCTCCGCCCCATCATGCATAGTGTCCACTGTCCAAGCCTCTGGAGGCAGTGTGATGATCTGGGGTTGGTTCAGTCGGTCAGGTCGAGACTCAGCAACGTTACGGGGCAATAAAATGAAGTCAGCTGACGACCTGAATGTGCTGAACGACCAGGTTCACATCAGTGGGGTTTAATTCCCTGACGGAATAAAATTAGGGCTCAGAGAGGGAGAGAGTGGTTCAGGGAGCACGAGGAATCATTTGGACATGAATTAACCCCCACAGAGTCCCGACCTTAACCCCTACTGAGAGTCTCTGGGAAGCAGGAGATGATTTTACAGAGCAGTTCCACTCTCCTGTCGTTGAGACGAGCTTGCAGTGAAACATTAATGCAGCTCTGAACTGAAATTCACGTTGTGATGGTGTATGAGGTTGCTGAAACAATACCACGGTGAATCTGCACCGTAATCAAAGCTGAAGGCAGAGCAATGAAATAGTGTGCGTGCGCGACTTTTTTTTGCCAGGTAGAATATAAAACAATGGCTAGAAAGGGCACTAATGATGACTTCCTCTTGACTTCAAAAAAAAAAAAATTATTTCACAGACAACTCCCATCACACAAACAAATATCCTTTTTTTTTTTAAACTTCCTGTCTAATACAGATGTTTACTTTCACAACACCAGACCTGAGTGTGTTCCTCATACACACGGACCCTGTGATACAAACACACTTGTGCATCCCCTCCATCACACACACAAGAAATTCATGTGTGTGTGTGTGTGTGTGTGTAAGCAGGTGTGAAACACATGGAGTGATAAACAGCTAAAAGTCAGTGGACGGCTCACCTTTCATGTTGGGGTCGGGTTTCTTTACGGTCGTCATGGGAGACACACTCGCTACGTTGGTGGGTCCGGTGCGTACAGTGGGCCGAGGAGAACCAGATGCCGTCCGTGCAGGAGATTCCTCACACACACACACACACACACACACACACACACACACTTGATATTTGCAACTGAAACCCTATTTTAGATGCTATTAGTTAACATTCAAGTTAATTCAACACTCAATAACACTGACCATCACACACCAACTATAAACACTTCATTCGGTTAATTAATGCAAAACCTTAAGAGTATTGTGGACGTGGGGTGTGTAAAAACACTTCCCCCATAAAACCTACACCAATCAGTGAACTGATTTTTCTTTGAATAACTCGTTAATCATGCAGTCAGTCAGTAACTCGTCCTCAGTGGAACTAAACAGATCTGGGAAATAAAATAATTTGTTCTCCTGATAGTGTGTGTGAAGTCCATCAGGTCAAAGTGCTTCCCAAAGCTTACATAACTGAGTGGGCAGGGCTTTGGCTTTATCGCTCAGGATCTGGTTGGATGAGGAAAAACCAGAGTCTCGATATGTTTCTGCTGATTGGCTTTTTTTTTATCCGACCTGCGACTGTCACAGTGACATCGAGCAGAAACTCCGTGTGTTCAAACTGTGTAAATGTGTGTATTCCAGAAATAAATATCATACATGAATATCAGAGGAAGGACATGAGATAATATAAACAAGCTCAGTTTAAATTTCAGGATCACATGTGCAGTGTTCAGTCCGTCTGAAGGGAACCCTGGTACGCATGCGGTACATGTACAGGCAAGAACCCAGCAATCAGACTCGGGTGTGGACTAAACCAACCAGTCTGGGAGCAGCTCACTGAGGTCCAGTTGAACTCGAGTGCAGTTCGATCGCAGTCAGAAACTGATTCGATTCTGAATCGACCCAAATACAGGAAGTGAATCAGACCTGCTGTGTTCTGGATTACGCTCCGAGTGTTTGTCAGCATGAGCTGATAAACGGAGTTGAAGGACAGAGCTGTCGTGCAGCGTAAAAGTCATGCATTCTGGAGACTGATGAACAAAAACAGGAAATAAATGATGGATGTTTTAAACTAAACGTTTCTATAATTATTTACTAACATACCAAGTGTGACTAGTCTCACCGTGCGTTCCAGGGATTTTTATGGACTTGATAAACGTTTCTTTACTTTTTTTTATTATAAATAAATAATTTTATATATAAAACATATGAAAGCATTTCATGCGTGTTTTCAGCCGTACACACGCCTCAGCCAAAAGTGACAAAATAAACCAAATATCACAAGAACCAAAAGAATCAATTGGACTCTGATTCAGACTCAGGAGTCACATGGTGTGAGAATCCAAAGAATCATTTAGTTTTTTTTTTTAATGTATGAAATGGACAGGAAGTGATGTCACTTACTGTTGCTCGTGATGGAGTGGCCGGCTGTTTGGCTAACAAAGACTGCAGGATTAAAAACATACACCATTATTCTCTCACACACACGTTACATTTAATTGATGGATCGTCTTTAAATCACACCAACGCTGATTTACTGAAAATTTCAACCAAATCTGATTGACCTGCTAAAATTTTACATTTTCACAACTGCGTACCAACCTGCTGCTTCATGAGGAAGACCTGCTCATCTTCAGCGTTTATCTCTTTATCGTGCACCAACTGGAAATAAAACAGAGAGAAAAAAAGTTCAGGGATTTAAACATAAATTGACTATTTTCTGAGGTTTTACAACATTATGTACGCATGCATGTGTGCACGTGTGTGTATTTGTGTGTGTGAGAGAGAGAGAGAGAGAGACTATCACCTTGCGTACTGGCGGCTTTATGATGAAATTCTCAAACGGATCTTCAGGTCGGACGGTCGTCAAGTTTTCATGTAAGATAATGATTTTTTTCTCGTTGTCCCACCCGGACGGACTGCAAACACATCAATTTCATCAAAACCCAATCAATCAATTGTCCCCTATTTTTTTTTTATTTGAGTATGTAAATCTGATTGGGGCGGAGCTACACAAGATCTCAGTTTATGAAGTAACAAAATACGTCGTCACTGGACCAATCATGTCTCATATGCAAATTGTCAGACATTTTATGTGGTAACCTGTGATCTTACAAGTGATCATGGTTGTCATGGAAACAGTAAAAGGTTTGGGCTGGTGTTAAAATCAATCAGAAAATGAGAATGCACATCAAGACTTGCATGTAAATGTTCACTAGCAGCGAGATGATGATAGTCTGAGTCACAATGCAGGAAAAGTCATCATTTTAATTCTCTTCAATCAATGTGTGTGTGTGTGGGGTGTGGGGGGAGGGGAATCTCCTCACATGAACACTGCATCCTTCTCCACCACTAAGGCCGGTGTGCTGAAGTGGAAGTCGTACAGTTTGTGCACCATGTACTTGTAAAGGAGGTCCAGGTTCTTCTCCTCTTTGACAGAGGTGTAGATCAAAGCAGCTCCATCTGAGAGACACGGTTAAGGAACAACACACACACACACACACACACACACACACACACACACACACACACACACACCCCCGAAAGGACATCTGTTCCTGACAGAAGAGGGATTCTCTCCGTGTTCAGTTTCAGCAGCAGCACTGCAGAACCTGAGAACTGTGAACAGGTAAATGACCCTGAAGTGCTCACTGTTCTGAGAGATGATGAGGGTTTCAGTTTTTGCTCATTTAGTAAAATAAATTAGAGGTTTGATCAGATTTTTCAGGAGTTGATTAAATTCACACACAGGGACAACATGTTCTGTTTTTACTCTCTGCTCCTTCAACATTCTGATCTTTCAACGTTTTCATGCGCATGTGTGTGTGAAGCACCGTGTTCACAGCTGAACACACACCGAGTGTGGAGGATACACTGCAGGCAGAACCTCCTGAGGTGAGACTGAATAAAGTCAAAATGCTCCTCTTTGTAATCGTGATCTTTCTCCAACACAGTGACAGCATCACACTACACACACACACACACACACACAGGTCATTAGATGTTATTTCAGTCAGCTGTTCTCTCATGACATGATTAAAAATATTGCTTTTATTCTTCTCATCTCTCCATCAGATCACAAGTGATAAAAAGCCTCATGAGAAAGAGCAACAGAAAAATATTTAAAAAAAAAAGTATGAAATATACATATGAAAAGAAATTAAATAAAAAAAATTGTAACTAAAACTGGAATTATTCCATGAATAAATATTTACCAACCAATTAATTAGATCTCAGACTGTCTAATAATAATCAGCATATTGGCTCTTACACAGTCCTGAGATCTGAACGCTGGATGATGTTCTCAACAACAAAACATCTTAAAGACGCAACCTGTAACATTTTTCAAAGGAGTTTCTCTGGTTCTGAAACGAGCTCCGCCCCCAGTTGAAACAGACCAACTCAGGACCCCCCACACACACACACACAAAAAAAAAAAGTTATTTTCTGTAAGTGCACAGTGAGCTGTTCAGAGCCGTGTGGTCAACATCACACTAAAGGAGCATGTGAGAGAGAGATGGTGGATCTGCAGCGTCATCGCTAAAGGCAACGCAAACTGAGGAACCGCTTTCAAACCCTGAACACAGCTCAGAGGCGGAATCCAGAGAACACACACCTCACAGTGCTGATCTCAGCGCAGATTGCTGGAGAAATTACATGATGCTGTTCGTACCTTAGTGCAGACGATTAACACGGGGATTCCCAGGTTGTGTGTGAGAACGTTTTCTCCCAGCGGCAGCACCACCGACTCATCATCGCCTCCTGCAGGAGCACTGCGTCTCTGAGGGGACGATGGAGCCGTATCCTCGGGCTCCACGTACTCCTGAAATGTCCTCACCACTAAACACACCAGAACACAGAGGGGGTGAGGTCAGAAATCAGAGAGTGAAGTGAAGACTGATGTCCCTCAAAACGTTGGAGTTTAAATGGATCTGATGTTTCCAACACAAACAACATTCACAAAAATCAGAGTTAACAGTCTGCAGCATAAAAAAATAAATAAATAAAAAATTGAACCTGCACGCTGTCATTAATATTTTAGTGATGTTAACATCTAGATGCAAAGATCAGGAAATGAAAGCTGAAATTCTGATCCATCGTCTCATTCATCTTTACTTCTCAAGCACAAATGTCTTCAAAGTCGAGAGGAATCACCTCCGTGTACGTCATCAAGCCCACAGTCCAACAGGATGGGAACAGACAATGTATATAATAGCTCTAATAAATAATAACAGCAGCAGCACTGTGCTCATGCTGGAGGAACGAGTGTTTAAATTTACACGATGCTCTGAGCTGTTTAAAGTCTCTGTACGTGTTCTCATCCGTGTACAATAACGGAACAGTTTCAGAGAAAAGAGCTTCAGTTCAGTTTCATCTCCAGGCAAAAACCCAAACTGATCCAAACACCAAGAATAATAACGGTTTTATTTATTCTGATCAGGAGCAGGACATGAGACTCACTGCATCAAAACCAAGATTACAAATACTCACTTCTCACAGCCTGATCATTCCTTCAGCATGCTAATAATAATAATAAATTATTATTATTATTAGGCTGCTCACAGGACGTTATATAAAACTTAAACAGCAGCACAGCCTTCTGGTTAAAGCTGCGCTCCTAAAGTAATTCAACTCCATCCCTCATCTGACTAACTCACTTCACTAAAACTCAGAATGTGAAGGAAGGGCACTGAACACCATCACGCTGACTCAACCAAGGGGAAGTGAATAGGGGAAGTGGACGAGTGGGTGTTAAACACACTACTGGCCCTGTGCTGCGTGCACGCACGCACGCACACACACTTCAGAACCTTCTACACTACACACGTTAGTGCCATCAACTCCACTTACACTGTGTTTATTGGATAGTGAACACGTGAAATTCCGACCTCCATCTTCGTTTGGTCAGAGGACACGATTAAAGCTGTGTGACCTCAGCTGATTGTGCGTGCGTGCGCCACTCAGATGATCTGTGGTTTCAAACCGAAGACCGTTACAGTATGTCAGGGAACTGCAGCGCGACAAATGCTGACTGACACACACACGAAAAAACTAAGGATTTCTGGCAGCTATTTTATTTAAACCTTGACTCAAATTTCATCATTTTTATGTTTGACTTCAACACAGATTTAACATTCAAATAAAATAAAAATAAACAGTAACTCACTCCTCTGCTCCATGTCCCTCAGGTCCTCGGGGGGAATCTTCAGCTTGTCCACATGTTCTCTCAGGACACTCGTCCACTTCTGCAGAGACTCCATGATGGACCAGGGTCTGGACATGTCCACCACAAACACGGCCACGCTGTCTTTCAGAGACTCGGAGGACACGGCGAACTTCAGCAGGCCTTTGTGATAAATGTCTCCATCCAGAATCCACACGTTACAGCGCGTCACATCTGTGAACCCGTAATCACACAGCGTAAACAAACACTGAGCGCGGATTAATGTGGAACACTAACTGTGGAGAGAAAATCATTACAGTACCACCTCCAGTATTCCTTACACTGCTCTAAGCACTCCCAACACGGCACACTCCCAACTCCATGACCGACCTTTCGACCCCATCTTTTCATTCCACAACGCTCTGCCTCACCTCGTCTCCATCACCCACACCCTCTCCCTGAGTCACCTCCACCTTCTCCATGCAGATCCCACCCAACCCCACCTGTCTCCGTTTTCCTTCCTGCTCTATTCCAAACCCTGATCCCGATAACACACACACACTACAGTAACGAGCCGGATCAGAACAGTGCTCGACTGCTTTACCGTCTCGGTCTTCATCGTGGACGTTCAGGTACAGGTACTCGAGTCCTCTGCCCTTCTTATTGTGCTCCACTCCTTGGAGTTTCGTCATCAGCGTCGTTTTCCCCGATCCATCATCACCTGAGTGTCGGAGAGCGATGTTCATCAGTCACAAACTAATGCAGACGTCTGGATAAGAACACGACTTTCACTGCAATCTCACATCAAGGAGCAAAAACAACTGGATGTGCTGATAATCCACAATATTAAACTCCAACAATATTAATATCACTGACATTAAATAAAACAGACAGGTTGCCTGATCACACAATTTTTTTAACATAATATAAATCATAAAGCTGTTAAATAAATAGAAAAGGTGAAAGCAGACGCACCAAAAAGCAGGATGTTCCTGCCAGATGGGAGTTTGGTGCTGGAACGTGTCGACACCTCGCTGAGGATTGACGACCTGCAACAGAAACAGGAAGCAGAATTATTACATCACCACATAACAGGATGGAAATCACAGCCGTCCTCTAAAAGCCTCATTTACACGTTATTGCACGTCTCCATCTCAGAGACACGCTGTTTAAAGCTCCGGGGTTAAAAAGCTACATTAAATGTTCTGATGTAAAAACACAGAGGAGATAAACCCACCTCTATCTGTCTATTTATTTATATTTACACTGCCTCAACAGGAAATTACACAAGATAAAGTAACGACTATAATTTCACCGGGACTTTGAGGGTGCCAATACTTTCTAACACGTGGTTAATCATATTTAATGTGATGCTGATTAAATAACTCAGTAAATCTGCAAAAACCACTTTATATCTCAGATTTGTATCTGTCAGGAGAATAAACACTGAAGTTAAAGAAAGGGTTTAAAATTCCAGGAGAAATTAAATGAATAAAGCAGATTAAATATTAAATGAAATGTATAATAAAGTCCAGCTGTGCATTAGTTATTCATTCTCATGTCTCAGAACACAAAAACTCTTAAAATTATAATTTTAAAACAGTAGAACAGGATAAAGCGGCTGAAGATAATGAGATGAGATAATACAAACAAATCATTACAGCAAAAACAAACATTAAGTTTAATCTTATTTCTCTCAGTTTTGACTAAATCTCAGGCAGGCTACTGACAGATCTGAGGGAAGGGTGGAACGAACACACACACACACACACACACACACTCTCTCTCTCTCCCGGATGTCTGTTTTTATGACTTGTGTTAAATAAACGCAAATATAAGTAACGAAACTGAGGAGAGAGAGAGAGAGAGAGAGAGAGAGAGTGTTGAAGAGAGAGAGTGTGTGTGTGTGTATATAAGTTGAAGAGAGAGTATTAGTGTGTGTGTTTAAGTGTGTGTGTGTGTATAAGTGTGTGTGTGTGTATGTGTGTATAAGTGTGTGTGTGTATAAGTGTGTGTGTGTATATATAAGTGTGTGTGTATATATAAGTGTGTGTGTGTATATATAAGTGTGTGTATATATATAAGTGTGTGTATATATAAGTGTGTGTGTGTGTATAAGTGTGTGTGTGTGTGTGTGTGTAAGACTGTGTGTGTGTGTAAGACTGTGTGTGTGTATAAGACTGTGTGTGTGTATATAAGTGTGTGTGTGTATATATAAGAGTGTGTGTAAGAGTGTGTGTAAGAGTGTGTGTAAGAGTGTGTGTGTAAGACTGTGTGTGTAAGACTGTGTGTGTGTGTGTATATATATAAGTGTGTGAGTGTGTGTGTGTAAGAGTGTGTGTGTGTAAGAGAGTGTGTGTATAAGTGTGTGTGTATAA
>JAODLJ010000021.1:233311-243601 GCA_027576115.1 Cathorops melanopus
GGGAGAACATGCAAACTCCACACAGAAAGGCCCTCGCCGGCCACGGGGCTCGAACCCAGACCTTCTTGCTGTGAGGCAACAGCGCTAACCACTGCACCACCGTGCCGCCCTATCCCGTCATTATCCCGTTATATATCCCCTCTTATTTAGTGCGTACTGAGACATTACAAAGAATAATAAAGTTTGGAAGGAAGAGGCAGAGATCACTGGTGAGTGCATGTGGCTAGTAAAGTTGGTTTGCGAATCAAATCTGCCAGGAAAACTCATACAAGTCCGAGCACATAATATCAAACAACAGAGTTTCACACTGATTTGTGTGTTATTTAATTTGTCTTGGATTTTGTAGTTATATTTCGCTATTACAATTTCTTACTGCAACTCATAAAACAATGCTGGAGAAGCCACGCCCAAAAGAGACAACAGTAGCGGTCACTACATTTTCACAAGAAACAAACGACTCTTTTTCTCTGCGGGACTGTCTCCTTCTCGTAGCAGTGTTACATTTCTGAACAATGGCAAACAAAAAGTTTAGTAGTTTAGAAAGCTGAGTGAATTACTTTCTGAAAACTCACTCATCAATTTAATTACATTTTCCAAAGTTACACAATGTAAGGATAGCTGGTTATTAATCCGACTAATGTTTTAAACATTATCTCTTATTGTAAGGTTTTGATCTGTGTGTGTTGAAGGAGGTCGAATTGATAAAGTATGATGTAGGACTGCTGACTACATCATGAGTTCTGCTGACTCAGAGATTCTGCCTCACGGATCGATCTGGGAGCAAACACACACACACCTGCTCAGAGATGTTTCTCAGTTTCTGTAGGACAAACATGAGTCTATATTCCCATTCAGCAGTGTGTTGTAGCTCTGCGATATGATGATGATGATGATTGATGAAGTTTATCTGTGTATAACGTTAATGGGCGAGGAAGCATTACATCACTGGTTTGGACTACACTACTGTAGGAAAGAAGAGAGACATTATGTACCGTTATATCACCCATCAGGATCATCGTCTTATGAACAGAATGAAGACATTACTGGTCAACATCACCTTTATTAAGCAGAGAGCAGAATGTGTGAGCAAAGATAAATCTCAAGGATTTAACTAACCAAAACAAGTAGTAATCAGAACCGCCTGCTCCAGTTTCAAGCATGAAAACAGATGATATCTCTTACCTCCTGGACTGTGTAATCTTACAGTACCTCTGTTTCTAATGCATCTACAATATTGATTTCATATTCTATACATTATAAGGTTCTTTAATACTTTATTATGGAAACTATGAAACACTAGAAACACAATAAAATAAAAATAATAAAATTGCTGATATTTTTGTTACCCTAAAGAATTCCTTCTTGAAGTTTGCAGAATTATGATTAGTTGTTATTTCATTCACAATTAAATCTACAGCTGCAGTCAGAAGTTTACAGACACTCATTATGGACATGAACATCGTGGTGATATTGGACTTTCAGTGATTTCTCTGAACTGTTCTTTTTCTGCGAGAGAATGATATCAACATACATCGTTAATAGAAAAAAAAGAATTTGGTGCAATTTCTGAAATCAACACAGGGTCAAAATTATACATACACCCACACACTCAGATGATTAATTCACTGATGCTGAAATTGCCAAAATGTCTTTAACTCTCTAAGGCCTCTTAACTTCCTGTTAGTGATGATGACTGACTGTAGCTGGAAGCTTGTCTATCCACAACACTAAACGAGTTTGATTAACATTCACTGGGTTGACCAACACACAGTACAGTGGGAAAGGCCAAGGATTTTTTGATTAATCATCTCTAAACACACAAATTCAATTGATCTCTACTAATTCTGTCAAGAACTGCAGTGAAATATCCAACCGCAATTCTAACAGAAGCTTGTTGACAAAAAACAGAAGTCAAGGTGAAACCAGCTAAGGGACATTTCACCAAATATCAGGTGGCTGTATGTATAGTTTGAACCCTGCGCTGATTTCAGAAAACCAAAAAAAAAAAATTGTACTCTATTACAAAAAAATTCTCATTCTCATACTCTATTAAAGCTGTATGTTGTACAATCATTCCATGGGTTCCTAGTTTCCACCTTCCAAATACTGGTCCATTTCTGAAGTGATGCTGGAGGCTGAAGGTGGCCAGCGGGTGATCTACGGCAGCAAAGGTACCAAGGGGGAGGGTATGGGACGGGGTAATACCGCTCCCCCGGGGGGGGGTGTCCCCAAGAATTTTTTTTATAGCATTGAAATATGCAATTTCCAAGCATTTCAGATAATTTTTTATGACATTTCTACTGGTATAAAACATGCCAGTGGATAGTGAATCTGCTGACGGTTTATAACAGCACATGTTTAGTGTATCACAGCTTCAAGCAGTGTTTATTTTTAAATTTGATAAATCACATATTAGTCTGAGATCATTACAGACATTAGACTGTTACAGGTCAACACTTGAGTCTCTCAGATATAGATCTGGATTTTAGAGACATTAAAACACTGGGATATTTCCAACACATGGCTCTCTTTACACACCAGGAATATAAAGGGGAAGTTAAGCTTTAGGACCAGATCTTGTAAATAAGTGATTAAAAATAATCTCTCCTCACTGTGCAGGAAGCTTTGCCTGGCTGATCTTTCACAGGCTGTACACACGGAAATGCAAAAGTTTCAGAATGCACACGCTTTCTTTTCTTTCGTGTCCTTGTACTTGGTCCATCATAATCTGACAAGGTTACACAAATAACTGATTGTGTGTGAGATATAAATTATGTACGGTGGTGATCGATAATTATAAAGATTAACTTACATCTATTACATGCGTGCAGTGAAAGCAGTTGTCACATGTCTGCAGGTTTGTAAACTCGCGAGTCTGTTAAAGCAATCGGGAGACCTCGGCCTGTGAAACACCAAAACTCAGTTTGGGAAGAGGTTGAGTCGTCAGACTGCTGTGAAGGAAAAGACCAGATTTCATTCATCACTCGTCAGCAGGACCAGCCCAATCAGCTCACCCCATACACGCCAGAACACTACAGGCCCTGTACGCATGTATATACACATGTAATCGTTTAATACGGTGTTAATTGCTCCAGAAACACTTATCAGTAAATTTAAACTTAGAATGTATATTTAGACACTGCTGAAATGCAGAGCTCCTGATGAGTGTAAAATGTGTTGGGAAATAATCCCACATTATTTTTTAAAACGCAAATTGAAAGTAAACACGAGATAAAAACCCATCTACCTTTGTAAATAAAGAAACAGATTTCGTTGTCTGGTGGTGAAGTGTTTATGAGAGACGTCGCCTTGCACTGACGATCGAGAGCTCGGCTATAAATCCTGACAGATCGGTGACATTACTCTTTAGATTTTCCTGATGCAGGTTTTTTCATGTCTTGGCAGGTCAGTGGGTTTGGAGATCATTTTGTGGATTGGACCCGCCGGATATGGGTCAATTGGGAGGTCTGTCATTCCACCACAGAAAAAGAACAGTTCAAAGAAATCCCTGAAAGCACAACATTGCCCTCACATTCCTGCCCCTGTATGTAAACCTCTGACTGTAATTGTCAACTGTGCAGTTTATGAACATTATTCATTTATAACCTAAAAAAGCAGCCAATTATGATGAATTGTACACAGTCTGGCAACCACAAGCAGTCACAACCAATGTGCTGCCCATCCATCCATCCTCTCGTCATCCATCCATCCTCCTATCATCCATCCAGCCACCCATCCATCATCCATGTGACTCCAAAGGGTTTAATTTATTCCATCCCTACGGAGTGATACAGGAGCTGCTAATACAGTTAAAGCAATAAAACTGGACTATTTCATAAGGATAGATAAAGACAGACAGACAGACAGACAGACAGACAGATAGATAGATAGATAGATAGATAGATAGATAGATAGATAGATAGATAGATAGATAGATAGATACCGGTAGGTAGATAGATAAAAAACTAAGGTGCAAAGTGACTAATGGCAGTAAACAAAAAAGCTCTGATGGTGCAAAGTTACAGGAGGACCATGTTATAAAAAGGACTATACAGTGGAGAGGTCAAAGTTTTTTTTCTATCAGACAGAGGTGAGTTATTGTACAGTGAAGCTGTAACAATACGACAGTGAAGCTGTAACAGTCTGTTGGAGAAGGTGCTCCACTGTCTGTCCAGTGTGTGGTGGAGAGGGTGGTCAGGATTATCCATGATGGATAACAATTTGTTCAGAGTCCTCCTCTCCACCACAGCCTCAAAAGTGTCCTGTTTGCAGCCAATTATGGAGCCAGACTTCTTAATCAATTTATTGAGTCTGTTGGTGTCACTGGTTCCAATGCTGCTCCTCCAACAAACCACCACAAAGAAAAGCACACTCATCACAACAGACTGATAAAAGATCTCCAACATCTTGCTGCACACACTGAAGGATTTCAGCTTCCTCAAGAAGTAGAGTCTGCTCATCCCCTTCTTATATACAGCTTCAGTGTTGGATTTCCAGTCGTCTGTTGTTGATGGTAACACCCAGGTACTTGTAGTCTTCCAGCACCTCCACATCCTCTCCCAGAATGTACAGTGGTTGTGAAGTCATCCTCTTCTTCCTGAAGTCAATCACCATCTCTCTGGTCTTGTTGACATTCATCTGCAGGTGATTCTGTCCAGCCCACTCCATAAAGTTGTCTACCAGAGCTCTGTACTCTCCCTCCTGTCCCTCACTTATGCATCCAACAACAGTGAGTCATCAGAAAATTTCTGCAGGTGGCATGACCCGAAGTTGTACTGAAAGTCAGTTGTGTATAAGGTGAAAAGCAAAAGAGCCAGCACAGTCCCCTGTGGAGCTCCTATTGCTGGGTTTCACATCCGCCTCATTAGTTATTCAAAACTTTAGCTGGTGGTCTACCAAAGCTCAGTTGACAAAGCGTTTGTACAGGGAAGGTACATTGCTTGCATGAAAAATGCCTTATGCTTGTGTTGTTTTAAGTTGTTCGAATCGATCAGACCGTGAAACTGATAAGTTTCTTCAGGGTTTCCCGTGAACTAATAAAAAAGAGTGAACGAACACGTGATTTCACAAAAAGACATAGAGAAAGATGGCTTTTGAACCTCTCACTGAAATTGAAGGAAGCCAAGTCAAAGCATGCTCGAGTTTGCAGTGATCACTTGCACTAAAGTCCCCAGCTGTTTCTTTGTTTACTCCTCACAAAGTCCATATGCATGAAAGTTACAACAAAATTCTTACCCAGTCATACAGTTATAATGCGCCATGATCACTTCTCTGTCTTGTTTCACTAAGATCCAGGTCTTTAAAGGGGTTTCTGATGATCTTTGGGATTTATTTACCTGCGAGATAAGAGTGAACACAAGTGAGAATCAAGCAAACTGTTGTTTGTTTACACTTCAACTTGCAGCGCTTCATTGTAAAGACGCAAAAGAAAAGCTTAAAAAAACATACTTACACGGGCAAAAACAATAAAGGATTCATTCAGCAGTGACTTGATACTGAGGTCCTTTACCCAGCCACATACAAAAAAGTTGTAAGCCTCCATACACTTCCATGCTTTCATCTGTTTTGCGGTATAGAATGATGTCTGCAACACCAATAGTTCGAGATGTCAGGGAACTCAACTGAAGGGTCATTTTCGAGATCGTATGACAAATCCTTCTTTCCCAGACTGTAGGGGTCTTTTCCATTGCATGTAACAATCTTCTGAATATATCTAAAGTGAGCAGTGGCTTCTAGATTACAAGTGTACTCTGATAAGTTATCGCTAGTTGTTTACACTACAGCAGCCATTTAGACCACCAGCTATTTCACTTCTGGTAAAACCGCGAAGAAAAGTTACATGACTGAAACCCAGCAATATCACAAAGCACCACATCAGATAGAACACTATCCAGATGGACAAACTGTGGCCTGCCTGTCAGATAGTCGGTAATCCAGGAGACAATGGAGGTGTCAACACCCATCACCCACAGCTTCTCCCCCAGTAGCAATAACTGAATGGTGTTAAAAGCACTGGAGAAATCAAAGAATGTGATTCTCACAGTGCTGCCACCACCATCCAAGTGCAAATGAGCTCGCTGCAGCAGGTAGATGACAGTGTCATCAACTCCCAAATGGGGCTGATAGGAAAACTGTAGCGAGTCCAGCAGCACCTTCACCTGTGGCCTCAGATGGGTCAAGACCATTCTCTCTGGCACCTTCATCACGTGAGATGTGAAGGCAACTGGTCGATGGTCCAATGGAGTCAACTTCTTTGGGACCTGAACCAGGCAGGACGTCTTCCAAAGCACTGGTATTCTCTCCTGACTCAAGTTCAGGTTGTCAAGGTGTTGCAGGACAGGAGACAGCTAGTTAGCACAGGTCATCAGGATCCTGATGAAATCTGGAGCTATAGCTGAAAACCAAGGACAATTTCATCATCTCCTCCTTGGCCCTGGATGAGCTCTGTCATGTGCATGACAGCTCAGCTACTGGTCTTCAGAAAAGGAATAGCCCAAGGATTTGAAATGATGGAGGAACTGGTTTCTATGCAATCACTGAAAGGGATAACAACCAGTAATAATTTATTTACAGAGGTAAATACATACATGCAAAGGTTAGGACTACAGTGGGAGAAGATAGTTGGTGTTACAGCTGGTGGGTGTCTGAATTTAACTGGGAAAATAATTGCCTTTTTAGAAGATGCAGGATGAAGTGACTGAGATTAACCCAGAACAGAAACTATTATTTTTGCATTGTATTATTCATTATGAGGTGCTGTACATATCAGTCCTGAAAATAAACCATATGGTTTATGTTGCAAAAGTTGTAAACTTCAGTAGGGCAACAGCATTAAATCACAGGCAATTTGTTGCTCTGTTGGAGGAGCATGAGATTTTTTTTCCTATGCAAAGACAGCAAGCAGAGCTCATCCACATCAGATCTGCTTTAATATCAACAAATCTTTGACTAAGCAATGCAAATCATTTATCATGGCAAACATTCAGCTTGTTCAGGGTGTTGAGTATAGGATGTTTAGTCATTCTTCCTCTGTCATTAGTAATAGCTTTATTTGTTAATATAGGAAATAATACAAGCGTATATTAGTTAGTTCTTTGACGGAGAACATTGCAGCTTTGGATGTGCGCATCCAGACTCTAGAGAGGCTTAGTGAGAATGAGAACAGGTAATTTCTCAGGATTACTAAGGTAATTTTGGTGTCTTAGGCAAGTACAGGTTTTCAAAGATAGTTATTCATGTAGAAGCTAACAGTATACGCCTTCGTCAGTCTGAGGTTACTAAGAGCAATTTTGTAGAGGTGTTTAAATTAACGATCGCGATGTCCAATGCTGCAATATGTTCTGGCCCCATCCCAAAGCAGCATGGTGATGTAGCTTACAGCGGGTTATGGTCACTGAATTGCTGGTTGTCCAGGTGGTGCTCTGAAAAAAATGTGGCCTTTATAGATAACTAGAGTAGTTTTGAGGGCAAGGCTGGCCTGTTAGGGTGGGATGGTATCCATCCCAGTCAGGAAGATGCTGCTCTCATTTCTTCCAGCATAGCTCATAGTCTTAGAACAGGCCTAGTTGATCTATGACAATCCAGATTCAAGGCCAGGGAGCAGACAAAAAGGCTAAACTGACTGTCTGCTAGCTGCATAGAGTTGTCACTCAGGTTCCACTATATTGAGACTGTGTCTGTTCCCCATGCTATCCACAACTTTTCCAAACTCTGACCTTTCCCATGATTCATTGCTGTGTCATAGCGGAAGCCGGGATCTTTCTTCTGCCCTGCTGTGTTGATGTTTGTAGCTAATGCTAACTGCTAGGTAGTTAAGCTCAAAGATGGCTAAAAGATGGTTACACGGATCCGATTTTCTGATGCGCTCTGGGGATAATACAAAGTGCCCCATCTATCTACCCTCGCAGAATAGATAGAAGACAAAGTTGTGGCCCGACATCAGCTACGTTGACATTGTCAATTATTTTATTCTTAGTGAGGGTGTTGATGGCAAGGAGCTAAGGAATTACAAAAGCATGGAGGCATACAATTATCTACACAGTAATAAAATTGGAAAAATTATGTGTAAAAGAGAGGGCGAGTGTGTTTGCTTAAAGGCTGAGGTTGAGCTTAGCCAGAGCAAAAAAAGAGAAATCCTGCAGTCATGCAGCAGCTATCATCTGGAAGGTAAGCTATGTCAGAGTAGAGCGATTGTATTATTATATTGGTTTACTAATAATGTAGTGTTTATAGTTGCTTTGGACAAAAGCGTCTGCCAAATACCATATAGGCTCAATATGTATATGTGTATAGGCTTAAGAAGCAAAAGCTAGGAGAGAAGCATAGGTTAACCATTTTAATGCAGATGCTGTCAAACTTTGGAAACAATAAACATACCATACTTAAATAATTCCTTGTCTATGTATTTATCCAAGCTTCTTCAGCTTCTTAACTACCCTGATCATTCCAGATATTGGATGGTATCTGTAGGCTATTTGCTTACACTAGTACTTCAGCCCTGGTCATTCTTGGATTCTCTTGGCTACATGCACTTATTCTTAGACACTTTGAATACAAACATCAGCTAAATGACTGTAATGTAGTGTAATGTTTGAATAATGTACAATATCTGAACAGCAGTTACATAGAATTAATGTTGTTGATTCAGGTCCAAAATGCAGTGGTTAGTGGAAAGACAGGAATCGCATGTACAGATGAGCAGCGTATGGTGCTGGACAACACGTCTTGCAAGTCTGTTTGTGCCCAAAACAGATTCCAGTCATAAAATCTTTAAGCTTTTGTCAGTTGTTTGTACACCTGACGACAGCACACATTGAACCAGAAAAAGACATAGCTTAAAAAGATGTTATCCTCTGACCAAAACATGGTTGTCGTAGCTAACTCCTCTTGGCTACGTTCAACTCACTCAGCAATAGCTGCTTGGATAAACTGGAACTCAAAGACTGGCATCTGGGAGAGGCAAGTGTCATGGCGACCTCCATTGTCTTTCGCAGGAAAGCCATGGATAAGTCTTACCCTAAGAGTTAACAACATTGTACAACACACTTAACACCATGAAATTGCCATCTTCCAAACCCTAGCGTTTTGGTTAAACTCCGCCCAGATGGGAGGAGCTGGGTCAGGTCTGACTCCATCACTGAATGGTACTTGAAATATTAAAAGCTTAATTATTACATAATCAATTGGATCAAGTGTGTTGCAATAATGAAACCTGAAAACTGTCCAGGGCAGGACATCAGGAGTGGAGGTAAGAAATTCTGCTCATGGGTGGCAATCCCCAATGTGCTACTAGTTCTCTATTTTCCCATCAATGAGCCTTCTTGATCTGATGCAATGTTCAATCTTAATTTCATAGTTTCATTTTTGAAGTATTGATAGAGATTAGAGTTTCGCCTTCACATCGAATATCACCAGCAGATATCATTACCAGGGATAAAGAGGGACATTTAGCTGGTTAAATGCATTAATACAGGCTAAGGGAAATAAACAAATATGAATTCACAGTGAGAGAAGGATGAACTAAGTTTTTCTCTCCTCGCATTGCAAGTAAAACTAGACTGCATTTCTGCAGAGAAAATGCAAAGTGTGCTTGCTGAGCTGTAGCAGAACAGCTATCATGCTAACATGCTAAAGCTAACATGTAAACAGCTAGCATTCTAATATGTTAATGGATAATATGCTAACAGGGAGCATGCTAACATGCTTACGGCTAGCATGCTAACATGCTAATGCTAACATGCTAGCTGTTAACGTGAATATTCCAAGGCTAATATACTAACAGCTAGCATGCTAATCTGCTAATGGCAAACATGCTAACAGTTAGCATGCTAACATGCTTATGGATAACGTTAATTGTGAGCATGCTAGCATACTGAGGCTAATTGGCTAAGAGCTAGCATGAGAACACGCTAAGGTAAAAGACGTTAACACTGGCTAACATACTAACTGTTAGCATGGTAGTATGCAAACAGCTAGCATGCAAATACACTAAATCTAACATGCTAACATGCAAACAGCTAACATGCTACTGCTAACAAGCTAACAGTTAGCATGGTAACATGCTAATGCTAACATGCAAACAGCTGGCATACTAGCATGCTAACAACTAGCATACTAACTTGCTAACTAACTAGCTAGCTGTTAGACGAGTGCGGGTCAGACCTGATATCATGTGTTTGATGGGTGAGTTGGCTTGAGGTGCCATATGAAGTTCGGTGGATGTGTGGTGAAGTGTTACTGAGCAAAACTCCATTCATTTGAATGGGGCCAAAAATCAATGGAAGCCTATGG
>JAODLJ010000021.1:351113-365607 GCA_027576115.1 Cathorops melanopus
GGAAACCCACGCGGACACGGGGAGAACATGCAAACTCCACACAGAAAGGCCCTCGCCGGCCACGGGGCTCGAACCAGAACCTTCTTGCTGTGAGGCGACAGCGCTAACCACTACACCACCGTGCCACCCTGTATTAATACTAGCAAATAAAATTTTTATTTAAACGTCAGACTCTTTTACTGACTCACATTCTCACTCCTCATGGAACACACACACCAACTCTGAGTGATGAGCACCTTCGCATTTACTTTTTAATGTGGAACATTTCAGCATTTCATCATCACACTGCAGTGCAGAGGCTGTTTACCAGCACAGAACATTCTCTTTAAAGGGGTGTGTGTGTGTGTGTATTGTGTTGTATTTTCCTCCCTGTCACTCTCTGGAGAGGATCAGATTCTGTGTGTGTCGCAGATTTGTGATTAGGAAACTCCATTCAAGGACATTTAGAGCTATTTTTAAACTGCAGCTGTGTGTGTGTGTGTGTGTGAGAGAGAAGGACAGACCCATGTTAATTTTATTTCTGCTTCTGTTCGAGAGCTTTAACTTTATTTCTTTATTCATCCCTTTTGTTTGTTTGTTTATCTCTGAGTCGGCTGTAATCCTTGTTCAGTATTAATTTGTATGTTGCAGATATTTTACTGTAGATTTTAAAATGTTTTTTCTGTTGTAAGATTTATTCAGTTCCTGTCTGATTATAATTCTATTTTTATTAAATTTGTATTTCAAACAGTTAAAAGCTCATTTCCATAAAACTGACCCTTTGGCAAGAAAACTGTCTTCGTTCCCTCGGGAAAAAAAAAGATTCAGTCATTTACTGTGTTCTTGCAGGTGAAGCCCTGGTGAACTCAAAGGTAAACGGTGAGGTGAAAGCCCCGCCCACTGGTGCACAGGTGAGCTCCAGCCCCCAGAACCAGATGAAGCTACAGAATTGTTTAAAAACCTGATGGATTTTTTTATTTTATTTTATTTTTTTCTTATTATAGGGCACACTGTTATTGGAGCCTAGCTCCGTTGTGTGACCCTCACCATTTTTTTTTTAATTATGTGTTTTATTTATTGTATCTGAGGTGGAAGCTTATTTTATTTTATTAAGATCATTACAAAAACAAAACGAGTGAATTTAGATGCTGTTCTGTGGACAGGTAAAGCCACACACACCTGAAAGCATCATCAAACGGCATGAGAGTGCAGAGAGGTGTTCACACGCACCTGCGCAGGTGCCGCACAGCACTCCATCATTAAACTCTCCAGATCGTAGAGGAGCAACTGGAAATGTGGACATCACTCCAGTGATGCTCCTGAGAAGCTCGGTTGGGAGAGAGGACCAGAGTACTCAGGTGAGGAGCATCAGCAGTTCATCAGAGAAGCTGCAGGAGGCACAGGTGAAGATCTCTGCTGAAAACAATGAGAAGAAACTTCCAGTCACGGAGAGAGAGCAAAGAACAGGCCAGGTACACAGCACTGAGCTTGCACAGGTGATCAAACAAGATCAAACCACTGGCCAGATGAACAGTTCCCCTTCTGAGCAAGTGAAGACTCCAAACTCCCAACTGGTAAACAGTCCAGCGAAGAATCCAACCACTCAGCAGGTGAACAGCCAAGCGAAAAGCCCAACCACTCAACAGGTGAAAAATCCAACTGCTCAGCAGGTGAAGAGTCCAGCCTTCCAACAGGTGAACAGCCCAACAAACAGCCCAATCACTCAACAGGTAAACAGCCAAACAAAGAGTCCAATCACTCAACAGGTAAACAGCCAAACAAAAGGCCCAGCCGCTCAGCAGGTGAAGGGTCCAGCCTTGCAACAAGTGAACAGCCAAACGAATTGTACAACCACTCTGCAGGTAAACAGCCAAGCAAAAAAATATGCTTCCCAACAGGTGAACAGCCAAGCGAAAAGCCCAACCGCTCAGCAGATGAATAATCCAACGGAAAGTGCAACTGCTCCACAAGTGAACAGCCAAGAGAAGAGTTGGACTGCTCAGCAGGTGAATAGCCAAGCAGAAAGCCCAACTGTTCAGCAGGTAAATAATACAACCATTCAACAAGTGAACAGCCCAGTGAAGGGTCCAACATCCCAACAGGTGAACAGCCAAGTGACGTGTCCAGCCTCTCATCAGGTGAACAGCCCAGCAAAGAGTCCAACTGCTCAGCAGGTGAATAATCCAACTTCCCAGCAGGTGAACAGCTCATTGAAAACTCCAGCCTCCCAGCAGGTCAACAGCACAGTGAAAAGTCCAAGTTCTCAGAAGGGGAACAGTTCCTTTAAAACCCAATCCATACAGCAAGTGAAAGTTTCTACCTCTGAACAGGTGAACAGCCCAGTGAAGCGTGAGCAAGTGAATGGCCAGGTGAACTCACAGGCCAAAACTATCATGACTTCACCACAGGTGACATCAAAGACAAAAAGTATCTCCTCCCCCCTCAGCTCACTACCTCCATCAGAGTTCCCGCCACCTCTTAGTGACCTGGAGTATCTGGAAAAAAGGGGCGGGGCCAGAAAGGAGTCAACTGATGAGGTGCAGTCGATGGAGGTCAGGTGAGGCCTTGTTCCAGATCAGTCACATAATTGGTTTGTTTTAAATGGACAGAAATGTTGTCCTAATTCTGTATACAGAAACCTTATTCTGTACACAGTAACCTTCAGTAGTGCACTCAGTGTTCTCCACTCTGCTTTTCTACACACATTCAGAACTTTAGTGCACTGTGTAGTGAGGATTGTTTATCCATCATGAGGTGAAGTATCCATATTTCCCCTCAGCCCCGTCTCTAAAGAGGAACTCATCTCCGTTCCGAAGTTTTCTCCAGTCGCTGAAGTTCAGAATGTTGTGAACAGCACGCGAGCGCTGGAGGACCTGCTGGATTTGACTGGTCATGTGATGTATCCCATAATGCCACGCAGCACTGCGCTCGGGGACTGCAACAAGAACGTGATTGAGCCAAAGCAGACTTCTAACACACTGAACGTGAGGAGCAGAAAGGAGTGAGAGGTGTGTGTGTGTGTATATATACGCACGCGCGCACACAGACACACGCACGCGCGCACACAAAGATAAGATAAAAATCACTGCTTGTTTCATCATCATACTGAGAAACTGTAAAGTGTAAACTTCTCTGTCCTGAAAACATTGGAAAACTTCTTTGGTCTAGCTTCCCTTCTGACTGTTACACAGCACTGACACTGGAGACTCCTTCCAGAGATGTTACACACACACACACACACACATACATACATACATTCTTCCTTACAGGAAACTTCACCACATCAGTGATTTAAAAAAAAAAAAAAATCTGTTTATTATCAGTGGAGCGTCTATTGGACACGCCCCTGTGAATGAGCCGTTACAATAGAAACGATAACGTATCAGTACTAGTGCATTAATATAAAACCGGCAGTACTTTCAGAGCTGCTGTTCTGGAGCATTAATCAACACCTTCTGACCAATCAGAATCCAGAACTCAGCAGTGCTGTGGTGTGATAGTATTTAATAACTGTTCTTCGAGTTTCTGTTGTGTTACTGTTACTTTTCACTGTGTGTGTGTGTGTGTGTGTGTGTGTGTGTGTAGGTTGAGTGAGTAACAGAGAGGAAGAAGGAAAAAGAGGAGATGCTTCATTACTGGATGGATAGACTAAGCATCTTCAAACATTAGCATCGTCCTGCTACAACTAATAATACTGAGACTTTCGAGGCTGGACTGCATCATCTATTTATTTATTTCCCCATAATGAGAAGAGTGTGTGCTGTTTATTAACACTAAGGCTTTGTTTTGGGTACATGTTGATAATCAGATTCACAAAATACATAATCACAGTATCTAATTTTATTTTCCTAATTACAAACACACATTAATTTGTCTCCCTTGGAAATTACCATAACTCTCTTCTAAACTTCACTATTTCAGACAAATTGGAACAAAAAAAATCAATGTGAGAAACGTTTACAGAACTGAGATGTCATTATTGTGTTTGCAGACAGTCATTTCCATAACATGCTAACAGTATGCTAACGGAGTGCTAACAACACCAACTGGCACGAAGTTACTTAGTTAATCAGGTAATTAGTTAGCTATGTTAGCCAGCATGTCCTCTATAAGAACTAATGGTTTAAAAACCCTCATAGACTGTGACTTAAATTCCCTTCTGTTGCAGCATGTGGGGTTGGCGCAAAGCTGGTGTGTAAATAACTGTACATTTATACAGTATATAATATAATATGTTTGTAAAATGACAGCTAGCCAAAGCGCATGAAGGAGAAAAAAAAAACTCCGCCAAAAAGATGTAAGATCTTCATCAGTGCAGTAGATCACCGAAACAGTAGACTAATGCTGCTACACAGTACACTGGACTGTATTTATGCTAAGTTTTCCTGCACTGCATTGGTTTTATGTTTAACACATGATTGTGTAGTGCTTAGTTTGGACAGTTTTAAAGTATTAAGTACTGTATGTATTTAGCTAGCTAACATAACACAACACCGGTGAGCTGCTAGCGCGAGTGAGTCAGTAAACTAGCTGTATGAGCACATGCTTTGCTACAAGAGCTAATTCTGCTGGGTTTTTTTTTTTTAATCAGAGTTGAAAAGCCAGAAATGATGATAAACCATAATAAAGGCTGAGGGGATTTCTGATCATATTAAAAATATAAAATTCGGCCTGTAACTCTGCCGTCAGCGCTTTGCTGTATTCAGCTGGGGAATATTATACCTGTAGCATAATTACAATGAGAAATTAATTCTGCCTTGTGGACTTCATGCTTTTAGTGAAACACAGAGACTCTGTTGTGATGTGATCTTCAGAATTCCTGATACAGATTATTTTATGATTGAACTTCAGTTTGCTGTTTTTTTGTAGAAAGCTGCATCCCATGGACAAGCTGGCTACAGGTTCCACATTCTCTGTTTATATTTCTTTTGTTTCTCTGAAGACGTTCACCTGTACCTGATCCTGAACCCCAGACTGCATGAACATTTCTCCACCACTGTTAGCGTTTGGGACACAGTGACGAGGCCGTCACGTTCGTGTCAGGGTTCAGCTTGATTAATGAGCTGCTTTAGATCCATGTTTTCACTGTAATATTCTAGAAAATACAAGTTAAATATTGAAATCTAGTTCATTTTTTCTTGGACAGAACTCCAACCCAGGTCCCAGTGCTGCTGCGGAGTGAAGCTGAGACAGATGTACAGATTTCTGCTCCTGTTCTCAGTGTTACTGTGTGATGATGCACCAGAAAGTGTTTTACTTGAAACTGAACTCATCCTTTTTCCTGCTCGTGGATAAATCACATTACTGCACATGTACCTCCTGTAAACAAGCTGCATGAAGGCTATGTTACACTAATTCATAATGATTAAAAAAAAAAGTTAAAAATGACAATCAGCTGTATGACTGTGTGAGTTTGATCAATTCTCACTTCGCTTTACTGCTTTTCTCAGTACTCACTGTGCCATAAATAATAACTATTATTATTATCATCAGGAACAAACAAGAGTTTTTAGAGAGGATGGAGGGACAGGTTGAGTGTAGGGGGGAATTTTATATTTAAATACCTGTTCACAGACCAGCAGGGTTTTTATCCATGTGCCAATAAAACATGTTTCCTCAGGGATCAATAAAGGATTCTATGGAAATTATTCAAGGAGAGGAAACGATAATATTAGTCTGTCAGAATTCTTATTATAGTAATTACATATTAAAACAAAATCCTAAAATTAAGTTCTATTTAAAAAAGTAAAAGCTAATGGTAGTTATAACATCTTTTATTTTTAAGTCTACAGATATTCTACTGTTCTGTTTTCAAAGGTTTTTAATAACTGACATGAGTCATAACAGAACAGATTTAATCTGTACCAGGTTGAACATGGGAAGGTAAATGAGGATGGAGTAATAAATTTAATAATAATATCACCACATTTTACATATCTTTTAATGTTAATCAGTAAATACATCAAATTAATCATAATTAAAATGTAAAAAATACTAATCTTTTCTGAAAGTACAATGGTGATCAGCTTAATAATAACAGTACATTTTTAACTAGTAAAATGTGCAACTATAAATAAAAATACATAAAATGTATGTAAACTTTTTTAAACTTGGATATAATACACAAATCCTATTTATTAATTTTAAGAAAATATTAATTAAATACAGTACTGTATTATAATCTGAATTTAGATATAGAAATGACATTATGGCATTATTATTTAATGATCTGAAAATAAGTGCTTGTATATAGAGTGAATGCACTAGTACACAGTTTGTCTTGAGAATGTTAATAACTTTATGAACACACTTTTAATCAGGCTGTAATGTGTGTGTTGTGTGGACGCTGCTGGGGCTGATGGACTCTTCACTCTGTACTTTCTGTCCTGAGGGTCTGATTTAATCCCCTCGGCAGGGTGACAGGGAGGTTAAAACTGCTCTGGACAGATTAAGTTCGATGACTGACTCGGGAATTGTTTTGTTTGTCCCTCAGAGCGCCGCTGGGGTTTATTTAAAGCTCCTCTCTGACTGACGGAACCCAGCAGCTGAAGCTTTATCATCAGGGAGAAGTGGAGTGCTCACACTGACCCGGAGTCAGCCCACTGCGCCAATATTCCCTCATTTCCGAGTAAACTGGGACAGTGAATCTGATCTGAGATCAGGTTCACACCCTCTTCCACACCCCCCACCATTTTCAGGCGCCATTTTGATTTGTCGTCACCTCAGCATCAGCCAGCTGTCCGAGGACATTATTCCTCACCCTGAGCCCCGGGCTGGCCATTTTACCAAGTCCCGCCTTTCACGCGTTTGGATTGGCTGACAGCAGCACGTCTCCTGGACTGGGATTGGCTAAATGCATCCTCCCGATTGTATTTTATAAATGGACAGTTGGCGTGTCCAATCGCCTTTGAGGAGGCAGGTTCCGTCGGAATGTAGGTGGGGGAAGATCGCGGCGGAGAAGGTTTGCGGTTCTGTGAAGCTTCAGCGTCGACACGCTATGGACACAAAGGCAAAAATATAAGTTAGATTTACGACGCTATATTTAAAACATTGATTTAACCTGTGCTCATTTACATATTTACATTATTTTTCAACGAATATTTGCAACAAGGTGAACAGGATTACGGTTAAGAAGGTTTTGCGAAGGCGCTAGCTCGGGTTGCTAGCTGAAGCAGCGTTTTGCTAGCGGTGCTTTAGCGTTAGCTGTTTTGCTAGCGGTGCTTTAGCGTTAGCTTCTCCAGTAACCTTGGGTGAGTACTTCAGGCAAAGCAAGGGAGGTTTCATAGGGTCACAGACATGTTACAGTTTTAATGAGTGAAAAGTTAATTTTTAAAACGTGTCGAAGTGCTGGTGAGAGTTGAAACACGGCTGGCTGATTGTGGAGTTTGCTCGGCTAGTTTATCTGGCCTGCTTTCGCCTCGTCTCCACAGAGTTATTATAATAATAATAATAATAATAATAGCAGCGCGTGCATGTTTTTAATACTTCATTTTTTTTCCCTTTAGTGTATTTCTTTTGGAGTTTTCAACCATGTTTATTTTCCAAACTGAGACATTGTGTATTAATAGTAATCTAATGAATTGAGACTTTGCGGGATTTTTTTTTTTCCTTTTTTGTTTACTTCCTGTTTAGTTTCTGAGAATTTTATTATTATTACTTTTCCTCCATTATACCTAATCCTTGGTTTCTGTAAGAAGCCCCTGGTCCTGTCCTCTCTCTCGCCAGACTTCTGCCATTTCTTCCCATTACTGTCCTCATGAATAATATTTTGTTGTCTCTTGTTTTTTCCCAAAGTGAGCTTTGTGTCCTGTCTCTTATTTCCGTGTCTTCAGGAACGTGAGCAGCGTGAAGATGGTGAGACCTCACTCAGGTTCTCCTCGTTCCAGACAGAGGTACTCCTTTTATCTCAGTCCCTGGAACACTTTATCACTGTCTTTGTATCGGCGTCTCAGTGTTTGTCTCTGTTGTTGTTTTTCAGGTCCTTCTCTGATAGCAGTCACAGTGAGCACCATGGAGGGCGATTGGGCCCCTCTTCTCGGGGATTTCGAGGCCCCTCAGGTAAGGCCCCTCCCAGCTGGAGAGAGGGCAGCAGCAGAGGACATTCACCTTACCCCAGGGACAAGAGACCTCTGATGGGAGAACCGAGAGAGAGATCGCATGGACACTGGACACCTCAGAACCAGGATAACTTCAGACCGTACCCCATGTCTCAGGATTCTCAGCGTGGCCGCAGGAGGTCCTCCCCATCCCGCTCAAATCGCCCTCCTACTGTCCAACACCGCCATTCCCCTCATGGACCATCAGGCCACCACAGGCCCTTCCAGTCAAACCATTCCAGCCATGTTTATCCTTCTTCCCGATATTTCCACAGCCCTCCGTCAGATCGCAGGGGTCCGTCGCCACATAACTCTTTCCGAGCCCCGCAACGATACCAAAACTCTCCCCATGAGCAGGAGAGGAGCTGGGGTTCTGGAAGGCAACCAAGCCCCAGGGAGAGGACCCTTGGGCGTCCAGCCCACGAAGGGCACCGTTGGAATGGCCCAGGGGGTTACTCTCACCCCAACGGGGAGCCCAGACCCTCTGACTTGCCCCAGAGAAAACCCAGAGTGTTCCATGAGAGGAACCCATATCCAGAGAGGTACAGGAATCATGGCTGACCCGTGCAGGCTGGGTGATGGTGATATAATGGTAGAGATACAGGGGCGGTATAAATAAACAAGTATTAGGGTCAGAAGTCAACACAACAGGGAGATAAATGTTAATCCCCCCTCCACTCTACAGTACCTTTTACTTCATTTGTTTTGCTTGGGGTAAAGTTTGCAAAAAGGATCTAATTAATAAAAAAAAAAAAGGTCCCTTTAGAAGTCATCCAGTCATTATGGAGAAAATGTTACATACCCTTTGAGGCTTTTATAACGAGTCCCGTTTTATACCACGCCCCTGTGGCATTCAGCGGGTTTGGGGCTGGATGTAGAATAATAAAATTTAAGAAATGCCCCTAACCCTGTGCAAGCAGCAGGAGCTGGCTTTATAACCCACTTGTTTGTATTGTTTGTGATGGATATGCAGGTGGTCTACAGAGCGAGAGCCACGGAAGCAGTATGGAGATTCCGGCAGAGGCCGAGGGCGAGGGAGAGGAAGGCCTTGGCACCACGCCCCCGAGTGGCCACGTAGGGAAGGGGGTAACCTGTACCCTCGCCCCCCTTACAGATCTCCTTCATGGAAATCTGGTCAACCGTCTTCCTCCAACTCATCTTCCAGATTCCCTCCGCGCCTGCAGGAGAGGCCTCCCATGCGCCCTATGAAGAGGAGGATACAGGAACTGGGACGGCCACCACTGCATGAGCTCGAGCACGGACCGCCCAAACGCTTCCGTAAAGAGATGCCGGGACGACCGATGCCCCTTAAAGGTTTTGGAGGTCGCGGCTTGTCCCTGAAGGAAAAGTCCCGGCTGTTGAAGGGGCACAAGTTCAGAGTGGAATCCATCACGCAGTTTAAAATGCCTCCACCGAGGCCCAGGCCTTCAGACAAGCTGCAGAGGAACAAGATGCAGGAAGCGGAGTATGTAGGCAAATCCTCCAGACTCCCGCTTCGCAAGCTTGCTCTGAAGAAAAGTGTGAAGAGGCAGCCGTCTCGGGAGTCGCCTACAGACACCAACTCCAAATCTGCTGATCCTGAAATGGACTCCGAGACACAGGTGGAATCCCGGCGCTCTGTACGAGCACGCAGGTACGGTATCTCCCCTCACACTGTGGCAATGGCTGCGTGATGTTTAGAAGGTTCCAAGCTTCCCTGTTTGTCTCTGGCACTGCTTTCACCAAAGGGGCATCACCCTGTTCACATGAGAAACACCAGTAGAGGCTTCTTTACTCCTCACCTGAATGACCTCTAAGATGTGTAACCTTCTGTCCTTAACATTAACGCAGGGATATAGAAGGGGGAAAAGTACCAGAAGTGCTGTCTAATTCATACCACCTCAAAGTCAGTCTGAAAAGGTTTCATGACGTTTACCTCAATCACAGTCAGGCCCAGACACACAGTGATCTGTTAAAGGTTATAAACCCTCAAAGAGCCTCTCCACAATCTCAACTTCCTTCCTTTCACCTGAACGATAGCTCAGATTAGCGTGGCTCCACATGTCTGTCTAAATTCAGGTACAGTTACATAACTATCTCCAACAAGTTCCCCCGAACGGTGCTTCTGGAACTAAAGAGAATCCAAGAATTTCAGTAATGTTGACAGAAGGATGAAGTTGGTTAAAGTTTTGGCAAACTGCAGTTGGTTGTCTCGACATGCCACCCTGGAAGATCTGGCAAGAAGATCTCTGAATTCCCTGTAAGGAGAGGAGGAACAAACAGTATATGCGTTCCAGAACCTTCAGTTCCTACAGGATTCCTGGAGTTTGACCAGGAAGATGCCCTTCTTCTGAGTTGCAAAACAAACCATCAGAGCCTGGAATTTCTACCATATTTGCTATTGAGACAGCAATCACTACTACTGAAATTCCGCCACCATTGTGGCGACAAAACAACCATTTGTGTTGTTTAGAAGGTACCAAGATTGGCAGCTCAAGCTAGGAATTCTACCCAGTTGTTTGAAATCATAACTGGCCAAGTGTCTCATCAGAACGGGTTACTGCACGTAACAGAAGGTTACTGGAATTGGATCCACAGGCTCTTTCCTCAGATGATCCCTTCTGAAGAAGTGATTTAAAAAATACACCCAGCTGGTTTCTCTGATTTGATTACCTTCAAAGAAATATTCTAAAAAATCCCACCTCGTTCCTCAGATGTCGAGCTCTGAAGTGTTCAAAGTGGCTGGTTCTTCAGTGGTTTCTTATGAACCCTAACTCTAGGTGTTCAAAAACCAGCATGTTCCTCAAAATCTCCTTTTGAAGAAACATTCAGAGCCCAGCTCATTGCTCAGGTTGATTGCGTTGGATTTCTTCCAAAACCACTACGTTCCTTAGATGAACAATTCTGAAAGAAGAAATATTCAGAAGTGGCTGGTTCCTCTGAAGAAATATTGAGAAAAGCTCTTGGCTCTGTTAGAATGCACTGATGTCCATCAAAAATGTCCGACTACAAGTTGTTCTTCAACCTGCAGAGGAAAACGGCTATAAGATCCCACCCTCACCAAAATATGACCAAGTGAAATGTTTGCTAGTTTTACCTGTGTGGAATTTCTTCTGAGGTGCTCCAGAGATAAAGATGATCTAACGCACTGGGAATAAAATACTGGGAATAAACTGGAAACAAGGCTTTGGATCGAACACGACACACCAAAAACCACTTCCAGGAGGAGGAATGTGTCCTATGGATGGAAAAATTAAAGCAAAGATGATCTGGATGATCAAGTTTTAAGAGTGAAACTCCTTCACGTACGATTCGTCTGTTGATTATTCACTTAGAGCAAGAAAACGGTTAAAATCCTGAGTGAATGAGAGAAAACTAATCTACCAATTGAAACTGAAGCATGGAGATGATGGGCTAGCTTTGCTGTAAGTACCCTAGCAGCGATCCATCTCTAGTTATTTGCCCTTTTTTTTTTAAAATTTATTACAGTAAAGGCTTTGTGACTTCAGTATTATTGTCTGAACAGTTGCTCTTCCGTTCACAGCAAAGGTACACGTGATTTTAATTGTATAAAAATGCATGGTGATGTCCTTTCTGTCTGCTGTATTTAATTCCGAACAGGAAGTCATGCCACTGCTGTTGGTTTATTTGTTATTTATGTCCATCCTCTGTGACTGTAACTTTTTTTTTTTTTTAAAAACATGGACTCTTCCAGCTCTTCACCATTAGACCGACAGCTGGCCCATGACATGGTCGTGGTTTCTCATTGGGAAGCTGGAACTCGAAGCTCAAGTCCTAAGAGCAGCACATCATGGAAGAGCAGAATGTCCCATCATAAAACTGGTAAAAAATAAGAAATATAAACACCGCCATGTTAAACTCTGATGATATGAAGTTTTTACTTCAGATGAATGTTTTTATTCAGGTGGGAATCCAAATCACCGCTTTGGAAGTTCAGCACGTGACCAGAAGCAGAGACGGTACACTGATCCCATTTTACACACACACTAAAGTGTTTGTTTTTATCCATGATGCTAAAATCTTTTGTTGGGGTTGTTGCAGGCCAATGGATGGTCCAGGAAAACCGCTACGGAAGCCTGGTCCCTTTCAGGTAAAACATCTCGACCCATCTGAAAGAACAAGAACCTGTTCCCTGTTAAGTGCACAGCTGAATTTGTTTGTGTGTGTGTGTGTGTGTGTGTGTGTGTGTGTGTGTGTGTGTGCGCGCACGCACGCATGCCTGCTGTCTTGCTCCTGTACTCCAGAAGGGTCCTGATGGCGTTTTCCGGAGACCACTGATGGTAAATGTTGCAGTTTCTCTTCCAGGCTGTTAGGGGGCAGTGTGATCTGTTCATGCCACATTCATGATTCTTCACACTTGTGGTTTATAAAATGAAGGTTTTCTTTTCCCCTGTAAGGCCACTGTCCTCACGCGTCCTCCGCTCCACCAGAAACCCGTGTTCAGGAAAAGTCAGAGCATCATGACCAAGTACAGGAACATGCAGACGCTCCGGCACAAAGCCCCGCCCCACCCACGCCAGGCTACGAGCTACCGCCGCTGGTGAAACCTAAACTAAGTGAGTTACTCTGAGACTCGTTTACGATCTCGGACAATTCTTGACGCATAAATGAACCTCGGCTTTATCATCCTACTCTGAGGAGGAGCACGCTGACTAATCATGTGCTGTTCATGTAACCATAGCAACAGCTGATACAGAAACACTCCTGAGAACACGGTACTGAATTAGAGGAAATTAAATAACGCTGCTTTAATACAATCCAAAGACAAGACCCCACACACATCTTACACTTTAACCTTCTAAGTTTTAATATTTCTCTCTCTGCAGATGCCTGGGTGTGGTGTAGAGCACAAGAGCATCTGTCATTCTCCACCCCCCTCCAGTTATTATTCTGTGTGAATCATATCACAGCTTCCAAAGTTTACTTTAATACTTTTATTCATGCTTCAGTTTTCTCTCTCTCTCTCTCTCACGCGTGTGCAGTGAGTTGTGGTGATGTACAGAAGAGTGGGTTTTTTAAAGGGAGCTGAAGCTGTGATTTAGTGTGAAGCTGGCAGTAACGATCTGAAGTTTAATGAGTTCTTTTAGTTCACATCCTTTTGATCTTTAAAGCTCTTTGTACAGCTCTAATCGTGTACATTGTTTATAGAGATTTCAATAAAACTGGAACTTTTGTGTCATCAGACGAATCCTTTATTCATTCAGTCGTGTAATAAAATACTGAAGCTGCTTCACTTATCAATGTTACTCTTCAGACACTACGCCTTGACTGGAATAACTCCATACTGGAGACTTTTATCCTTTAGTGAGCGTGCTAACCCGTGCAGCTCAGCAGGGGATAAACACACACACAGTCTCACACAATAAACCGTCCACACTACTCCACCTGCTCGGCGACCGAGTCGAAAGTTTTCCTCCTTTAGTTTTCTCCTAACAGTGAACTGAAGTGCAGAGCTTCTAGTTTAGCACAGTGAAGTAAGCAGGACCCTGTGCATGTTTCTACGGTAACATGTAGGCCAGACGAGGACAGTCATGCCTCAGCCTCGCTGAGGACTTCCTGTTTCTGCAGGAAGTAGTCTCGGAACCAGGCGATATGCTCCAGTTTTTCAGTGACAGTGAGATGGTGGTTCTTGGACAGTCCCGTGACCACTAGCTCCATGAAGTGTCTGACAGGGCCATGCTGAGGAAAACCGTCCTCCAGGTGGTGCTGCAGGAAGACATGCTCATGAAATGGCACCTTCGCCTCCTCCTCCATTCCTGAGAGAGACAGACACACCCTTTTACAGCTGTTCATCAGCTCACAGGCTGAATCAAATCCCTAAGTGACTTCTTACTCCATCACTCTGCAGAGAATTTCACACCAATTTATTTCCATCACTGTTTAATGTCTTTACAGAGAGGTGGAGCTTTGTATCCTAAACCCCACACTACTGTACTGACAGCATCTCATAGCGAACACCGCCCTGCATCTGATTGGCTGCTGCTCTCCATGACATCACAGAAGTGACTGATTTATTTAAACCCCACTCACCTGCCTTGTTGTCGATGGGATACGACCACAGTTTTCCTTCCCTCGTCCACTGGATCATTTCCTCAAACCCGTTACGAGGTCTCTGATTCACCGCCCGGACGATTTGATTGGCTAAATCAGAGTCCCACAGGGAGGGACCTACCACTGAACCAGGGATGAGAAATATTAAAGCCTGAAAAAAGCCGGGGGTTTGGGGACCGCAGGGCCCAGGAGCTAATGATTTCTGGCTATCTTTTTTTACCCCAAAACCATTAATTTTATCAGCAAAAAGCTGCAATGTATTTGGAAATAAATTCCCCTTCTTGGTGGACTACCAGGTGAAAATGATTAATATGGTACAAGAGACTTGTTTTTAATCAATTCACATTTGATGATTTCAAAAAATCAAT
>JAODLJ010000021.1:1342692-1353016 GCA_027576115.1 Cathorops melanopus
TTCGCCCGTAGTCAGCTGGGATAGGCTCCAGCTCGCCTGCGACCCTGTAGAACAGGATAAAGTGGCTACAGATAATGAGATGAGATAATTCCTGTACAGGTTTGAGAAGTGTGGCACAAACACCTTTAGTGCTAGAAGTTTCCAGAAAACTTAAAAGTATCACAGGAGTTTGTTTAAGTAAGCAAAGTAGGGTTTTGCTAGCTAGCTGAATTTACCACAACAGGTTACCATACACTAACTAAAGTTAGCATGAGGTTAATAACAGCATGTCAAGTGGGCATCAAAGGACACAACGTGCTAGCTGAAGTTACCACAGGCTTAGTGCTAACTGGGTAACTTATCAGTAGCTAAACTTACCACAAATATTTCCTGCTAGCTGTCTAAGCTAATCACAAATAGTTACTATTAGCTGTCTAAAGGTACCACAGGAATTTGCTAGCTAAAGTAATCACAATGTTATCGCCAGTTGGTGAAGATTTTGCAAGACGGTTACAGAATATTTTTGCTATCTTGCTTAATTTACCACAGGTTACTGCTAGCTAGTTAACATTACCACAAAACATTTCTGCTAGATGCTGGATTTTTCTGGATTAGTTTATTTCTTACTCACTTTGGGTCACTTCCTCAGTACACGGCCTTGACATAGGATACTTGAGGCTAGAACTTCACCATCCCCTGACATTGTTAATAATGTGTGGATTTTTGATGTTTTATTCTTATTTCTATATGGGACTCGACAGTAATGTGACCACATCATGACCAAATTGTGGCTTCAATGCATTTCAAAAGCCATAGCGTTTTCCTTAATAGAAGCCATATGAAGCCACTGCACTTTGTAGCCACGTTTTATTACAAACTATATAATGTCATAAATGCCATCTTTAAATTTCGTTTTCAGACTGCACTGTCATATAGGTGTTTTTAGTTGAAGAGTCACATTTTTAGGTCCAATTCCAAATAGCATAATGATGTCATGATGATGTCATGTGTCTCAAATAGTTTATGGACTACAAACTGGCTAAAGTTACCTGCTAGTTAGTGAACGTTAATGTAGGATTTTCTTGATAGCTAGCGAACTAAAAGTTCCCACGGGATTTTACTGCTAGCTAGGGAAAAAAAAAAGTTAAATGGAAAACCCTGAAGTGTTTCTCTGAGGTAATCTTTCTATGGAGAACCCTACAATTGAGGTTTTGAAAGGGTTACAAGTAAAACTCGTTTAGGAAGCTCAGAACCCTTAACTATCCTTTCTTAGTGCAGTTTAGTTTGCTCCCCTAGTAATACAATGGATGATGTGCAAGAACCATTTTCATTTTGCTATTAAAGGTTCTATCATGAAGTGCAAAACTATTTGAAAAGATTCCGAATAAAAGCCCAATTAGAACGCAAAACCTATCCAAAGAACGCTCGACAAACCCCTTTTTCCCCAAAGTAATAAATAATGTTATCATAAAGAGCGTGTGATTTGGGACAGAGCCTCTGCATTGCCATGTTTTATGCTGTAATCATCAGTCGTTAATCATTCATGGTTCCATTTTTAGATCCCAGAACCTGCTAGATATCCAGGACCTTTCCCAACATTCCAGAATGGATTGTTATGATGTCACAGTGATGGAAGTGTGTCTGAGGTAGTGAGCGCGTCTCCCTCACTGCTCCCTACGCTAGTAAATCAAGAGCACTAGGTAGCACAATGTAGGGAACTTGGTGAGCCATGGATTGGGTGCAGGCGCGTTCCGTCACGTAAATCCCGTCCCAGGAGGGGATATAATCGGGTTGGTTATATATGCTTCGTCATAGTTGCAGCTATAATTTACATTCTGAACTTGTAAATTTTATGATTGTAATTTGTAGGAAATTCATTTTAAGCACGTCATGGATACATTCTGTGGACATGTTTAAAATGAACAGCTGAGAAAATAGAAAATGTGATGTGATGTAATTGTCGTTGCCATGCAATAGCTTCAGTGTTGGTCATGTGTACATTTACTCTTGATTTATACTCCCCAGTAATTCCCTTAGTGTTAGATGAAAATATATCATTTTTTACCCCACACACCAAAACCATGCATTTATGCCTTTTTACACTTTTGTGTTACAGTCTTTAAATATAAGGAAAGGTGATGAAATAGTTAAAACAATTGTGTGATTTTACAAAACTAAAAAAATGTTGCAGTAGGTATGCGCTGATTTTCCATGCTATAACAACTTTGTGTTGTAAAAACTATTTAAAAGGCATACATGTCTGCGTGAGTACAATTACTGACAGGATGAAGGTAAAAACAATGACTTTGTTTCAAAAAAAGAAAATACAGCAGTCACTGGATTTAAAATGATATAAACTCCAATGTGATGCTGTTTCAGACCAATATCGGCTGATATACAGTATCAGATTGGTGAATACTGTGTGAATTAAAATACGGTTGGATCGTGTCAGTAATTAGAACACATCACTGCTTCCTATCACTGTACAGGTTTAAAAGCTTTGTGAAATGTCAATAAAGCTGTTCTAATTCCTACTGATGTACCATCTTTCATGCAGCATTTTTCTATACATGTACTCAAGGTGGTGCTGTTCAACTTGTGATGCAGCGGCCTGAGAAATACACCACCACACCCATGCAGTAGTAATGGGAATTCTGGCTCCTCTTCTGCCCCCTTTTCCACCAATAAGGAACGGGTTCTCTTCTGCTTCACACACCAAATTATGAACCGTTCGAAGCATTTTGACCAAAAATAACTTGGTTCGGAACCTGAAAAGTTCGTTCCCAGCTGGAACCAAAAACATAGCTATTTATTGTTTCAACACAAACCATGACATTAGTGGGCGTCGTTAGTTTGGACAGGAAGCAGAGCGCAGCAATCGAGAACACAACAGAAAAGGAAACATCTTCAGGAAAAAAAATGGACTGAAAATCAATACCTGTAATAACAGAACAAAAGCTCGATAGTAATCAGTGTGCTCCACCATCTTGTGGTACTGTTTACTCCCATTGTGCCACGCCTTCTGTTCATGATGCATCCTTGATTACAACGGTTATGATAAAAAACAGTGAAAACGTGGGCTAGTTCACTAGCTGGCACTAAAGTTCAAAGAATCCTGAACGGAACTGGTTCAAGAACCCGTCCCGTTGGTTGAAAAGAGCTATCTGTGAGTCAGATCTTTTGATTCAGCTCACCAATAAGAGTCAAGTCTATTGGTTCACAAACAAGTTTTACGGTATTATGACCTGTGAGTGTTTGACTTCTTTGCCCAGCTATGTCTGGAATTGTTGAATGAAATGAATGAGGGCTGGATCGTTCACAAATGACACGTCACTCCAGCACACCACTGCGACACTGTTCACCGTCAACCAGTGTAAAAATAAAAGTGGTGTAGAATGTTACTTCATTCTGCGATGGCGTATGAGGGCCACTGTAGGGGAAAATTACAGCTGGGGGAGGTAATATTCCAAGGGGAAAAAAAGTACAAGAATTTCCGAGCTTAAAGTCAGAAATTTATGAGAAAAAAAATCTTGGATATTCTCTGAGAGTGTTAAGTCATAAATTTGCAAGAAAAAAAAAATCACTAATTTTTGTTGTCAAATATTTTTTTCCATTTACCTTGTTACAATTTGTAAAGTCATGAAATGAAATAAAAGACCAAGAACAAATAATTGTCAAAATTGTCAACAAAAATTAACACTGCTGCACAGATTTATCCTGTTTGTCCTTTTTTCCTGTCTCAGCTGTTTATTAATGCGTAATTATTATTATGACAACCCCCCAAATTTCTCTTTTGTTTCTTTGTAAATTTGTGACTTTTGTCTTATAAATTTATGACTTTACAATATCGGAGAATATCCAAAGCTTTTCTTGCAACTTTAATCTTGGAAATTAGGAGTTTTTCTTGTAAGAATACCCCATCACCAAATTTGTAAATTTTTTTTGTTTTAGACTATAACAGCCCAAATACGGAGTTGTATCTTTCCTACTTGATTGTACTCCCATGGTAATTCTGGGGTTGCTATGGAAACTGTGCTGTCAATCATTCTGCAAAATGACACACCTCCACAATTCTGATCACATGGAAAATTCCAGTTTAGTAAATACAAATTAAGTGACATCTTTAACAATAAAATGTCAGGCAATGATCTTGATATGAAACTATAATATTGGCACAGATAGTTTTAGAGGTTAAAGTACAGGACAACATTCTCCAAGAGTTAGTGAATAAAAGGGGGGAAAACCCAAGCTTTTGTTGAAACAGACTTGTTTATTTGATAAGAAGCTACGATGACTGTAAACCCCTATTCTGCTCACACAAAGACACACCACCTGAAACAATTTAGAAGTTTGCAAATTTTTTTTAAATCCAATGAACAGCTCTCTCTCTCTCTCTTGGTTTGTCAAATAAAACAAAATGAAGTATATGTAACAAAACAAAAATGGGAACATGGATGCTGGAATGTTTTCCTAGTCTTTTTTTTTTTTTAAAAACAAAATCATGGACTGCAGTGAAACTAGCTGTCTGATCTCCATGGGTCATTCATTCATCCTTCTGTCTGTCCATCCGTCTGTTCCTCCTCCTCCTCCTCCACCACTGCCTCGCCACGCTTCTTCTGCAAATCAGACTTAAATAAGGTCAAGGGTCAAGCCTAGGCCAAATCAAACAGCCAGTGGTTCTCAATGTCAAGGATGCCACGTCATCAAATCCCACCGAAGAACTGTTCCGAGGTCCTTTGAATTCTACCAAAGACTGCATCCTTTTTTCAGAGAAATTTTCAAGTAAGCATGTGCAACGACGCCCACCAACACGAGTGCGTATGGGGCACATACACCCAAATCGCGGTCTAAGATTAAAGGGCATCATCAATGTGGGGCATGTTTTTACTGTGGGGAAAGCGCACTTTTAGAATGCAGGGAATAGCTAAAGTGGTGAAAGGTACGTTGACATTTCTTAACCTGCAGTTCGGCACCTGGGATAGAATCCACAACTAAAGTTATTTTCATGTTTCTAAGCATGCCTGGTCTTGCAACTACAATTTTCCTTCCTTCATTTGTACTCCCAAAAGTAATTACACCTCAGTCCTGCAGATGGCAGTAAGGTCCTAAGATTGCCAGCTTCATCAGAAGACGCAACCACACACCTGCACTCGAGCTGTTCCATTACGTGTTCTCTGAATGAGAAGACGAAGTCTTGCCTAGCTTCTGAAGGACCCGTCCTATCAAGGAAACACCCTTGACATTGAGAAACCCCCAGTGTCACTCAGGGTGGTGGTGTGATGAACAGATGAAGAGGAGTTCCTACTCACCTTCAGCATGTTGTAATGTTCCAGGCTGCTGCAATGCTCTGATTTGGCTTTTTTCTCATTCGTGTAAAAAACGTTACAGAGCTTGCAGAAGAAGCCGCTCTTGGGGACGACGTAGCCGAGACCTGAGCAGCAGACACAAGAGTTTATCTGTGATTAAGGATTCAGTGCAACACTTAAGTCTTCCCAGATTCTATTCTGAATCTGGGAAGAACAATCAATGACAAAGGGAAAAATATCTGCAATCAGATGGCTGATGGCACATTTATGAACCAGCGTAGCAGCATGAGTGGAAAGAAAACGTCTCCTTGTGTGACCCCAGGACCAACATCACAGCACCTGCTCCTATAGCTGAATGAACACAAATCCCTATCGAGGGTCTCTTTCTTACCCACAGGGTTGTCGGGTTGGTAGGGTCCGAGGGGGGTCTGGTCTTTCTCCTCCTCCTCTGAATCTTCACCCTCACCTGCAGGATCTCCACACACACCTTCAGAGCTGGACACAGGACTGTGACGGTCCTACACACACACAAGAAGTTTGTACAAACAATAATAATAATAATCACTAAGTGTCTTTGCACTTGGTGTTGAATTTACCTCCCCGCTGCTGTTTTTGGCCGTCTGGCCATTCTCTCTCCTCTCCTCTATGTTCCTTCCCAGCTTCGGCTCATACCAGCGCTCAAACTTATCCGCTGGGGTCCTTAGAGACAAAAACACACAAACTTACAAAAACTTCACATCATGAAGAAATGTACACAGATGGCTCACATGGTCTAAATGTACAACACTAAATGCAACCATAAACAAAAAGTACACGGTTTCCTGGTTTAATTCATAAAAATTGTAAATCATTGCCTGTGGGATTAGATCAATAAACAACATTGGAATGTGGAGTAATAGGAAAATAATCAACTTTGAAGTAATAACTAACTCCAGTTCATCACACCATTCTGTTGTTTATTATTTTCTTTATATTATTTTACTATAAATGCGCAGGTGATTATAGGAAATCGTTGGTCGAGAGATTTGGACTATTTCTTGATAATCACCTCGACAAAATGGCGTCCGATTGCTTTGTCACCGTAAGTGAGGAAGAATTACAGATGATGAAAGAAAATGCTGTTCCTAAAAACACTAAAGATGCGCTGAAGTTTGGTCTAAAACTATTCAAAGGGAAGGTGGGGTTGGGATTTATTTTATTGGTTTCAAAACAAAGTATTTTGTGTGACCCGGTGTAGATCAGTGATACAAGTCTGTGCCGCAAAGTTATTACATTTACATGAAGATTTTGAAGTTTGAAATAAATATATAATATTTTTTAAAATAATTTTTTAAATTCTTTTTGAAATAATCACCTGTATATTTACACTGAAATGATTATCCACCTCAGAATCAGTGAATAATAACCTCAACCTTCACTTCATCTCTGTTATTGTTCACGGATATTCACTTCACCTTCAACGACTAATTGTAAAATACGACAGTGTTTCATCCCTCTTTTCGGAGAGATATTTTCCTTTTAATGAACAACTCACAAATTAGAGACCTTGTGTAAAATTTGCCTCCAGTCTTACACTTGTATTTATTCTCATGACTACACAGAAATGGGATTTTTTTTTAACATTTCTGTCTATTCTTCTTTGCTGTATGTGATGAATCCTAGTACACACGATGCCCTTAAATAAAAAGATGTACAGGTATAAGGTCAGGTCTCCTCCAGCGAGGTGATGAATTGACTTTAGGTGTGAGGAAAGCAGTACACATTACAATTAATGAACACACAGATGGATTTAAAACAAACAAACAAAAAAAAAACCACTCACCAGGGAATCAGAGAGTCTCCTTTCCTGCATTTAGTGATCTTTAGTGGAGTGCCATAGAATTTAAGAGGCCAGGGTAAATACCTGTGGATCATTTTCTCCGCTGCTTCGACTGTCTCCATTTGGATATAACACTGAGAGAGAGAGAGAGAGAGAGAGAGAGAGAGAGAGACATAGAGGTTGTGTTTATAATAAGCTGTTGATGTTTTATGACCTCTTGAACACTTTTTTTAACAAGTATTTTTACTTTATTGTTGTATACATTATTATTTACAGTGACACTGTGTCTGTAACATGGATGTGTCTTCACACACTCATTCACAACTCAGTTTATGTGACTTGTTTTAAAAATCCTATATTGTCTTTTACAGCATAAACCATGGATTTATAAAGAAAAACAAATACTCATGCAAATGGAGGGATGTGCGTGTGTGTGTGTGTGTCCATCACAGACCGTTCCATACACCCTGTTGAAGCAGTAGGCGGTGATTTTCCCAAAAGGTCGTGCGAGTCTGAGGAGGGACTTGTCCGAATACTTGAAAGGAGGGAGCATGCTGATAAACAATGTTCTTCCACTGGGACCCTACACACACACACACACACACACACACACACACACACACACTTACAGCACTCCATACATCATATAAAAAGTTTGAATGATAGATCTATGATGATGGGACTCAGCCATATCCACGCTCACACCTCAATGGTGTTGAAGGCCAGACACAGTGACACAGACACAGGTCTCCCACACAGCTTCGACCGCTTACTGCTTTTATAGAACTTCACCATCTTGTTAGCTTTCTCCACCGATTCCAGCTCAATCAGAGCCTGAGAGGCAAACACAAGATGTAGTCATGAGGAGAGAACTTTTTCATTGAAGAAATCCTCTGTTATGAACCTGCTAGAATCTGTGATGTCACCTGATCTGGTCCTGCTCCTGTTAATAATACTGTATTAATGCTAGCAGGTCACACATCTGGGGTTTACACTGTGAGGAATACTGTGCTTTCATATTTTAGAGCTTAACTTACACAATAAACACAAACACACACACCTCACGTCTGTAGTAGGAGATGGCGAAGTTGACTACTTCACCAAACGGGGCAGCCATCTTGAACAGAGCTTCTCTCATGGCTTTCTTACGAGTCTCTTTAAACTCGTTCCTGATGGGTCTCACAACCACCACCTTACCCTCCTGCATCTGCTAATAAACAATGCTATTTTTAATGCTTTGGGTTCATATGTTAAAATCACATACACAAATATTGTTACTGATATATGTAGTTAATTTAACTAGTTATAAGTGCGGTAAAGCACTGTATACTTTTTTCTTATTCCATTATTAAATGTGTAGTAATATAAACGAAGTTCCAAATGTTGTTCTAACTGGCTACAAAACTGTAAATTGGATTTAGTGATGATTTTAATACTAACCTGAGGTTCAGAGGAATCTATCAGGAGGAAGAAAAAAAACCCCAAAGTCAATTAATATTAATCTATTAAAACAGATAATCTTTCTCTTTCTCACACACACACAGAAAAAATATATTTATTTAAAACCACACACTCCAATCCCACATTCCTGCATCCTCATCCACTTTCCTTCATTACTGCCACTTGGGTGACTCCCTCTCACTCATCAGCTCAACAGAAGTTATGTAGATGACAGTCATCGTTTTATCAGAGCAGCAACTACACACTAGTGAGACGTAGTTCACTCACACTCAGGGGTTATGAGGGGAAGTGGATGAGGATGTGCACTGTAACTATTCAGAGCCTAACGAGTTTCTACCTAAGGAGTCTCCGGCCGTGTTGTCCAGCTCGTCCAGAGTTACAAAGTCATCCATGTTTTCTGGGAAATCCATGTCCTCCAAATCATCCTACAGAGCAGAGAACACGAACACACACACGTTTATATTTAATCCTTTTCCATGGTACATTAAATGTGAAAATACAATAATTTAACACCACCAATGATTTAATACAATACTGTTTCAATCTATATTTATGTAACGTAGTGACACAGAGGCTCCGTGCATTTCATTAGAATTGACACATCGGTCACGGCTCCTTCACTGTGACCGAAGTGGCCACGCCTCCTTCCTTCACCGGGACGGAAAGAGGCCACACCTCTTTCACTCTAACAAGTCAGGCCTCCTTCACCTTGACTGAAACAGAGGCCACGCCTCCTTCACTGTGACTGGCAGGTACAGAAGCCACACCTCCTTCACTAAGCCACACCTTTTCGTGATTAGTTAGGGTTATGAACAAACCTGCTCCTCCACCTCCTCCTCCAATCCTCGCTCTCCTTTACTCTCATCTTTTTCCTCCTGAACTTGCTCCTCTTCCTCTTTCTTCTCCTCCTCAGCATCAACCTGCTCCACTCCTTCCTTCTCCACCTCCTCCTTTTCGTCTACTTTTTCCGTTCCCACGGCGATGCCCTCCTCTCCACTTTTATCTGCCAGGTGTTCTTCCTCCACCTGAACACCTTCCTCATTCTCTTCCACCTTCATCTCTGTCTCCTCACCTTCTTTCTTCTCGCCCTCCTCCTCCTTCTCCTCTTTTTTCTCTCCCTCTTTCTCCTTATCGGCGGTCTTCTCCTTGTCCTTGCTGCTGGACTGAGACGTGCTCTTAGAAGACGACGACTCGGTTTTCTGTCTGCTACTGTGGCTCTTGGAGGAGTCGGACTTTTTGGAGGAAGAACGCTCTGGGCTGATATCTCTGTAATTGATTGACACACAGCAATTATTGTAACTGACGCAGATAAGAGGAACAAAAAAAATATTCTGGAGTCAAAACAGGACACTTAAATATGCTGCTATACATGTATTTGTCCACTAGAGGGAGTGTCAACACACTCAGATGTTCGTTTATCAGGTTCTCCTTCTGTTATTGCAAAACATTTGTTCACAGTGGCTTCCAGAAGAAGCAGGTCCATTCTATAGAGATGAAAGTGGAGCAATGAAAAAAACTCTGAACTTGGGGGGGGGCAACGTCCCCCTAAAATATTTTAATAACATAACACGCAAAACCCTGCATTCTAGTGCATTTTAGTACTTATTTTCAATAAAACAAGCTATAACTTTTAAGCCTTTTTCTTTCATGTACATTAATGATTAACATGTCAAAAATATCATATTTAATTCCCCTAGTTAATGAGTAATTTTCAGGAGTGCATTTAGAAAACGCGGTGATTTTCCTGCTACACAGTTCA
>JAODLJ010000021.1:1550447-1561247 GCA_027576115.1 Cathorops melanopus
AGTAGGCGAGGTATGAGCTCTGAGTTAGTGTGGGGATAATCCTTCACCAGTTATGCAAATTCGGTTTGCGCAACACCTTGTGTATCAAGAACTTCAACTACATTTGTAATACGATTTGGCTTGGCTTGGTTTATGATACCATTGGCAAGTACCTGTGTGCCGTACCTTTTCCTGTTCTCGAATTAGTAGGAGGAGTTGCGTCACAACGCTTATAAATTCCCACGCAAAGCCGTTTAACCATTTTTGTAAAATAGTCCAATCATGCGAAAGGTGCTAGGTTTTCAGAACCACATCACACCTTGATTGCAGAAGCGTAAAAGTGGCACACAGCCACGTCGAGTGTGTTTACTCACTGAATCTTGCTTTCCAGATTGGTGCATGCGGCGTGCGAGGACAGAGGCAGGAGTCGTGTTCAGGCATGGACATTTCTCTTTCTTTCTTTCTTTCTTAGTTTTGCATTGTGTCGCAATGAAAAAATTCAACCCACAAAGGAATGATTGTGTGGTCAGTTAAGGACAATATTTCAAAAGGAAGGCCATGACACACACGCGCACGCACACACACACGCATGCATTTCTGTGTTAATAAGTGAAGTGAACCCAAATGATGGCTGTCTCATTTTAAAACTAGAAAGCCAGTTGTGTGTGTGTGTGTGTGTGTAAACACGTTCCGTATGTGGAGATTAACTGTGTGTGATGTTCTCAGTCACAGATCTGGATCGGCTGAAGAGAACGCACTCAGAGGAGCATCAGATGTGATCTTCGCAGCCGAGGGACGCTGGAGAGGAAGTGTGTTCTCCATCCGAGAGTGAGAGGTGAGCTCAGCGCTGTCATTCATCTGCTCTTGCTGTTACACCCCCACGTGTCTGTGTGATCATTCTTCATGCTTTAGATTATTATTATTATCATTATTTGAGTAAGACATTATAAACCTTAGGCACATCATATGAGCTGCGTCTCAATCTGCTCCCTGGATACTGAGTGCACTTTATTAATACATATAACACACTGTAAGTACATAGCCAGTGCACACTCCGTATGCATTATGTACAATTTCTTTTAGCTCGTAAAGGTAACGATGGAGGTCGTATTATCAGTTAAAGATGTTTACGCTGTGGTGTGATGGGGCTCAGCGACTCATCAGCGTGTGTGTTTAATGCAAATGGATTTTAATCCGGCTGTAGTTGTGTGGTTTGAGGTTGCTTGGTGATTTCTAGTTTGAATTGTTTGTTCTCATCACATTCCCTGCTTCCTTCCTCCCTCTCTGCTGCCCCCTACATGGTGAAAGAGTGAGTGACGGAGAGCAATTTTAGACACTGTATGTGGTTCATCTGATGCAACACCAAAAAATCCTACTCTGAATGCTTTTACACGCCCTGATCTGAGATCAGACAGAGCACATCAGTCCTGCATTAAATACAGAGGTAAAGCAAGGTGATCGAACCCAGACCAGCCCGAGAGGCCAAGCGGTTCAGTTCTAGATCAGTTTCCAAGACAGAATGATCTCGTTCGAGGTTAGTCAGGAAAGCAGCACGATCTAATCTCAGGTCAGTCCGAAAAAGCTTCCTGATCTTCATGAATCCAAAAAGCATCCGAGTCAAAAAACATTTTTTTTTGTGCTATCCAATCAAAGATAAATCTAAAAATCTTTCTGATCCGATCCCAGATCCGAAAAGCCTTATGACCCAATCCCAGATCAAAGACAGGGCGATTTTATCTGCCAGCTTTTCTAAAAGCCACGTGAGTCGAAAAGAATTCTGTCCCGAATCAGTGTGAAAGGCTGCGAGATCCGATCCCAGATCAGTCCGAAAGGCCCACTTTGTGCTCAGGTGTAAGTTACCTGTTGTTGTTGCATAACGGCGAGAAACACAATGAGTCCTTTTTCTCCTGTGGAGAAGAGCGTGTTTGTCAGCCATACAGCTGTTGCAGATTTATGCTAATTTGCGAACGGTCCTGGTATTTATCGTAGTCGAGCTCCAGATCCATTCCTAAAAGTCCTGCTGTAAGTGATTCATAAAACCTGGAGATCTGTGCTGTGTCCCGCTGAGCCGTTTCCTCATTTTCAGGATGGTTTAAGGAAAAAAAAAAAGAGAGACAATTTCCCAAATGGGTTTGTGCGCCTCTCCGCCTCTCCTCTAAGGGCCGAGTGTGCGAGTGCGTGGAGTTTTGGCATTGTGTCTCCTCTCAAGAGTTTTGCATTTGCAGAGGAATTCTCTTTACACACTGTGGCATTGTTCTTACACACGCGATTCATCATGTTTCTCTGAATTGGGCAGCACAGTGTTTTTCCATCATGGCTGTGGTCGGGGGTCTCATTGGGAGCGCTGCTTGTGTGTGTATATGTGTGTGTGTGTGTATGCATATGTGATATGGCATCAGCTTTAAACGAGAGTTCTTAATATAGGCTCTGACTACACCACGCCGTCTGGCTCCTCGATAAAGCTGCACGGCTTACACACACTCCGCTCCACAGCACACACTCGTCTCCCGTCGAGCAACAGCTGAGACTATTAAGCAGGGGAAGCACTCCACGGAAAAGCCCATGGTGGCAGACGTTTACGTGCATGCACGCGTACGTGTTTGACCCTCGCATGGCCCTCCCGCTCGTGTGTGAATGTCAGAGCGTGCGTCGGAACTTGGCTCAAGCTCCAGGCGAGTGTATATCGTTCCTGTTCACCTCAGATGACTCGTATACAGAGAGAGAGAGAGAGAGAGAGAGAGAGAGAGAAACACACACACACCATGCTCTAGTTATCTTCCTCACACACCCTTACCAGGAACCCAGTTTCTCAGTGTCACGTTTACTTCTGATCCAACATTGTGGGAACGTTTACCTCAGAGAACCTGATCATATCCACACAAGAGTCCAAAATCTAAACATTACCACACACTCGATCCCTGTCGCACGTCTCGAAAAGGTGTTTCACGATACCTAATAAAGCTCAGTCCTTACTTTAAAAAATATACAAATAAAACACCAGGTTATAATAAAACAAACTCCGACTAAGAAACACGAGTAGCTTTTTTTTTTTAGATGTTTCATGCCCTCACATGTGGTGTTCGTGATTTTATCGGCGTGTCATTGTTTCATTGTGTTCTTACTGTTTCTGTCTCTTCAGCGATCCAGGCATCTGACAGGTTTTGATCAAGTGGTACATAATGTACATGATATACATGATAACGTCTCGCAGTGTTTCGCTTGAAAGTAGCTGGTGTGCAGGTGAGAGCAGCGTCGGGCGATTACGAAGGGCCACACGTCCGCAATTCTGTTCAGAGAATTAAAAACAGTCTGTAAGGGTTCTCTGGACTGTTAAGTATATACAACATAAACTCATGGTGCCTTTTTGTAGGCCCTGCTGTGGTTCGGTGATACAGTATCTGGTGTGGTTCTGGTGAGATAAGGATAAGAACATGATATTACTGGTTAATATTAAATCATTCTGCTTGGTAGTGGAGTGAAAACAATATCAGAAACTTCTGAGTCATGAAAAGAAAATGTCTTTAAGTGGTTTTGCAATGCATGGAAATGATATGACAAGGGACGTGAACTAACACGATTTAAAAAAATTAATAAATAAAAAAGTCGGTGTGAATGAGTTCAGGATGTTTCTGGTAAGCTGAGAAAAATAAACTCCGTCACAGGTGGTTAGTTGCATCATTAAAAAAAAAATACAGTATGATCAGATTTTTGTAAACGTGAAGTGAAATGACTCAAGTGCCATCAAGCATTCACTCAAGCAGTGAATCTGAACGATCTGCTGCAAAGGTAAAAGGTGAACTCTAACGTAGGTCCTGTTTTTCACCCGATGGCATTCCTGAAAAGAGAAAAGTTTCCAAGCAAGGAGATTTCACAACACAAAGCCAGCTCTATAAAGTGTGTAAGTGCAGCGTACATTGTTGAATATAAACAGGACAGCCGCGTCGTGTTTGGCCTAAACACTGGGCCGTGAGTGGCGTTTCCATTGAAACAGCACACAGATGGCACGGACAAGCTGCCAGCAGTATTTTTGCATGAACACATAGATAAAAACCTGTCAGGCAGTTGATGGTTAATAACCAAATTTCTTTATCAAACATATTTTGTTTAGGCAAAGAGACAGAGTGTGCAGGCAGTGCGTCAGCCCTTTAAATCCATACGCGAGAGGCAGGCGTTTCACCCCGCGTGAGAAATGTATCTTGGATTCTAATAGGGAAGTTGTGCATTTGCCAAGGTGCATGCGTGTCCTCAGCTAACCCCGGCACCCATATGGCGCTCGGCAGAGTCCACGTGAGGATCGCTGTGAGTTTCTGGAGGGAAAAATATCTGGAAGTGGTTTGTAAAAGAGAGATGAAAAAATAAAACAGAGGTAGGCAAAGCATTCTCTCTGACAGCAGTGCCAAGTTTACTTCTGATTTGTTTACAGCCGCTCTTTCTCTCTCTCTCTCTCTCTCTCTCTCTCTCTCGCTCACTCTCTCTCTTTTTCTGTGCGCGTGTGTGTGTGTGTGTGTGTGTGTGTGTGTGTGTGTTGTGAGAAACGGGGCCTGGGTCGGTTAGAGGAGGGAGCTGCACTCACGCTCGGCACAAAGACACACACTGTCCTCCATTTTGGAGAAGAGGGCAGCCTGCAACTCGTCTTCTGTTCAGAGTCTCACAAGAATTCACGGCCACACAATACACAAAAGGGGCCAAATGTAAGAAACAAGAAAGAAAAACAAAGAACAAACCATCAGCGCAGACTCTCGTTAACAGGTCGTTAGTGCACCTGGCGCGGGCGGATGTGGCTCGGCTCTGAAGCGTCCCAGCGCCGGGCTGCATGCAGCAGCAGGTACACGCTCACGTGTTCTTCCCGCCGATCAAAGCAAACCGTGCTTCATGGGAAGTGGCTTCGAGTAGTTCGGATCCCGTCTTTTCGCACACTTCACCACACCGAGGCAACAAAGCACACCCCGTCTGCGAGAAACGTCTGATAAAGTTCCAGACCATAAAGCAGATTATTTAGTAACCAGAAAAAACACAACACAACGTAAACGCAAGGCTGAACTTTTATTATTGGGTTAATGTTCCAGTCTAAGGTGTTATTAGATTGTTATTAATGTCATTAAGGTGTCGTGACATAATATTTTTTTATCATATTTACACTATTTAGTAGCAGGTTCACTCTGTGAAGCAAGACGTTTAATTAAAAAAAAAAGAAGAAATGATCAGAGTGAGAGTTCACTCTTTCACTCCGAGCCACTGGGCTTTCATTTCAGTGTGTTGTCTCGTAAAAGAGTGATCTGATTCTGGCTGTAAGGTTTATTACTCTCTCTCTCGCTCCCTCTCTCTCTCTCTCTCTCTCTCTCTTTTTTCGTTTAGAACGAATGCCATATTTTGCTTTTCATTTGATCGCTATCTTCCGATTCCTGATCTTTAATATCGAAGTGGCCCAGATGTCCTTTAGCTTGTATTATATAGACACAGGATGGATTATGAGTGTGTGTGTGTGTGTGTGTGTGTGTGTGTGAAGAGGGCCAGTTTAAGGGAGCCAGGCTGGATCGAGTGTGTGTATCCAGCCAGCTGCAGGAGAGAGGAGACATTTTGTTGTCTTTCACAGAGCGAGGGAGCGAGAGAGGTGCACCGACCTGTTGCCAGGACAAATGGTGTTGCCAAGACAATTTGGCAGAGACGTGCCATTTTTTTTCTCCCTCCCTCCCTCTCGCTCTCCCTCCCTCATTTTCTCCTCTCCCTCCCTCTCTTGCTCGTTCTCGTTCCGTTTTTTCAGTGACTGACGATGGCAGCTGCTTCGTGAACACCCAGCATATGGGCCGATGTTTATATACTATTAACGAGCGTGTACTACAGCCTCGCTTTCATCTCCTTCACTTCTGCACATTCACTCCTTCCATCAGATTTATATTTATATATTTAGAAAGGAATTCTGGGAATGGACATTATTTATCACAGTTTCTAACATTTCAACACAGCCTCGTTGCCTCATTCGGCTCTCCTAAACATCCCTCTTCCTCCTCCTCCTTCTGTATAAAGTTTACTCCGAGGATTGAATAACGCAGCTCAGTTCATTCAGCTCGTTAACGTCAGCCTCGTGATTTTCCCATAATGCAATTTTGTTGCGTCACTGTTTTTAAAAAAGAAATAAAGGAGGCAAAGCGAATGCCCGGCATCTCTAAAGACATCTATATCATCTGATTAGGATGGAATCAGCTTATTATACAGGAAAGAGACTCATCAATTTCATGATAAACACACCTCTAATGAGGCCAGGGTGTGAAAACATGAATGTCAGATTGAACTGTTTTCAAGCGTCATGCTTTAGTTTTATCCTTTTCTTCCTCTTAGACCTGCGATTAGCTCATTTGAGAAAGAAAATAATAAGCATCGTTGTGTTTCTGCGAGGCTTTGTCTGAACACGCCATCCATCTATTGCAGCACCGTCAGTAATCGCAGAAGGTCAGGTTTCTTTTCGGGCCGTCCACGTTTTTTTTTTTTTTTCTGGGTGATTTAGAATTATTCATCGGGATTATGAGCAAAACAACACCTTTGTTCAGCTGACTGCTTAAAACTTCACGTTACTCAACAAACCAATGCTGTCTGTACAGCTCCTTCTGACTGACACACACACACACACAGGTATAAACCCACTTCATACACTTGCACTCAGATTTTAGGGGAAAAAAAACAAAACTCCAAAGTGGTCTCACACCAAGGTCAATCATTTCCACGAGACTCTAATCATCTTATACCGGGTGTTGAAATCTTCTCATTCAGCGCATCCTGTTCTCTTTTGTTGGCCCAAGAGTTTCTTTATGAACTGGGCCAGTTATACAACAAGCTGCTGATGTAACGCTATAAAACATTAAAGCAACAGGCAGCGTGCTGTGGTTTTTCTTTCTTTTTTTTCTTCTTCTTTTTTTTGGCTTGACTTAGACAGCTTTTTCCCTGGTCAGGATTCTACACTTCACTTTTTTTTTTTTGTAAGTGTGAATATTCACACACAAACGACACACATATAAACCTGACAGCTCCTCTATCTGGAAGGGTTTTTGTCCTGTTCGACTTGCCGTAGCTGTGGGGATTTTCCAAATGATGATGTCAAATCAGTTCAAGAATTTGAATCTCATGCTTCTGTTTATTAATACACATGTCACATGTACTACCTGTTATGAGTGTGGAACGAATTTACCTTTAATTCTGCAGTAATTCCAGTGTATTTTTGTCCTCTTCAGTTTGCCAGAGCTGTGTGTTTTTTTCAGATGAAGTCAGGACCAGGTGAAGAATTCACACCAACAGTTTATTTACTTGTTGGATACTAATTGTGAAGAGTTTTACCTGTAAAACTAGAGTAAGTGTGGGGCTTTTGGCCTTTTTGGTTTTCCATAGCTGAACAAACTAGAGATGTGCAATAAAAAGCAAAATTAAAAAATATATTTTTAACTATTATAGGTAAAGGTACTCAGAGTAGGGTTTTTTTTTGTCCTGTTCAGGTTACAGTAGATGTGTTAATGAATGAATTAATTTTTAAAATCTTTAATCTCATTGGGGACCGCAGTGGTGCAGGGGTTATCGCTGTTGCCTCACAGCAAGAAGGTTCTGGGTTCAAACCTCATAGGTGACAGGGGTCTTCCTGTGTGGAATTTGTGTGTTCTCCTCGTGCCTGTGTGGGTTTCCTCCGGGTGCTCTGGTTTCCTCCCACAAGCCAAAGACATGAGGATGAGGACAACTGACTGCTGTAAATCCCCCATCGGTGTGAATGTGTGTGTGTGTGATGGTTGTTGGTCTCTGCATTAGTGACCTGTCCAGGCTGAACCCCGCCTCTCTCCTGGAGTCAGGGATTGGCTCCAGATTACTACCCCCACCCCACCCCCACCTGATAAGTGGAACAGATAATGGATGGATTATTCACGTTTTTAGAACATAAACTATGAACTATTCATATCATATCAACTATTAAAGCGACAGTCACTATAGTTAGCTCATCCGTCCGTAAGGCCGATGAGCTGTTGCTGGAGCGTGGCGTCCGTCGTCCACAATTCAGTTAAATCGTATCTCCTCCGTCAGTTCTCCACAGATTTCTGTTCTGATAGTTTTGTTTGAAAGAACTCATCACTCTGCACAAAACTTGGTCGTTGTTTTGTCAAATTTTTTGCTAACGAATTACTAATTAGGCCAAATTGATGAATTTTCCAGGCTTTTCACTAGAATTTTATCTCCTCTCTGATTTCTCATCCAATTCCAGTTCTGATCAGTGTTTTGGGTCAATCTTCCCTCGGGGAACAAAACTTGGTCGTTGGTTTGTTGATTTTCTTGTTGTAAACAGTTTGTTTACAACTTTGTTTATTTTCAGTTAAATCGTGTCTCCTCCGTCAGTTCTCACTGGATTTCAGTTCTGATGGTTTTATTTGAAAGAACTTGACCTTCTGCACAACACTTGGTTGTTGTATTGTCAATTTTTTGCTAACAAATTAGTCATGAAGTCACTTAACACATTTTCTTCTGACTAGAATTGTATCTCCTCTCTCATTTATCATGCGAATTAAGTTCTGATCGATGTTTTAGGCCGATCTTCCATCGGGGAACAAAACTTAGTCCTTTGTTGATGTTCCTGTTGCAAACAATTTGTCATGGAGGTTGGTCCTCTCTCTCTCTCTCTCTCTCTCTCACACTGTCACATTTCAGTTCTGTTTGATGTTTTGGTCGTCATGGTGGTTTTGATGGCAGGTCAGATGAGCGACTATGTCCTTGACGTTCTGTTGTTGCTGTTGTTGTTGTTTTTAAATCAGTGACTGTGTCTTTATATTGGTTTGTGGCTGATTTTGCTGTCTGCTGTTCATAGACGATGAAAGCATTTTAACTCCATCACGTCTATAATGAAAGCTTTGATTGCTTTTGGGTTTTCTTGGCCCCTGAAAGTGACACAATATACGAATGAATCTGTTTGCATGAAACAGTTGCAGAATGTAAGCAGTTTTTATTGTGCAAACATAAAACAGAACTTAAGAAAGAAATAGAAATGCCAACAACTTCAGCATTGCTTCCTTTTTAAAACAAAAGTTGTTCCGGTTCACCTCCGCTCTCACTTTCTTTATCGTCCATCTCTGTTTTCTGTTCTTTACTGTACCCGAGGGTCGGAGCCTCTCCCAGCTGAGAGCACACTGTTACGCTTCCTGACGAGCGAGCACGTTCTACCAAGCATGCCGCGCGGCTGTGTCATTCTGTAAACGTATGATTGTTTGTGTCACAAATCTGAAAGTGCCGTGTTGTTCTGACCTGCAAAATAGACGTGTGACAGTGACAGAATTCCCCCTTGTGCTGATCACCACACTTTACGACTCTCTCTGTGTACACCTGCAGCGAGCTCACAGCGCTACAGCGCTCACTTCTGCGGTGCTCCATCTCTGTTTACATGATTCTCACTTTCACCTGTTCCACTTTACTGCCTGATGAGTGTGGCTGTGTTTCGTTTGTTCGGGGAGAACTGTTCTGTCACGGATTTGAGACGGATGCAAGTGCACTTAAAGAGAAGACGTCAGACGCATCCCAAACATGAAGCACAGTCAGAGTCCAAACAGGCGAGCTTCAGGTGATCAGTAAACAGACGGGCGAGAGGAAAACATGATAAGTGCAGAAGAGGGAACGAACAAGTGACGATACAGTGGAGAAGAAAAGGCATGAATAAACACAAGTAAACATGGTCATGTAAACAAACAGATGTGTGCGTGTGTGTGTGTGCTGCAGCGCTGTGAGCCGTGAGATGCGCCGAGAGCTGAAAACTGCTGAGCTCAGTGCGAGAGGGAATTACATGGCAGGAACAAGTTGTCGGGAATTAATTGTTGTGTGATGAAGTTGTAACAGTGAGTGAGAAGGAGATGTGCGGTCAATAGGAGCCGAGTCTCAACAAGCTCTGCACAGCGCTCTATAGCGCCTCTACTGGCAAACTATGTCACATCATTTACTGCTTTTTTGAGCCAAAGAGCGATTCGATCAGCAACGAGACAGAACACAGGATTTCACGACAGAGAGCAGAAAATAAAATCACAACAGTACATGCGTTTTTTATCCTCTTTATGTTACAGTAGATGCGCTTTTATCCTCTTTATGTTACAGTAGATGCGCTTTTATCCTCTTTATGTTACAGTAGATGCGCTTTTATGCTCTTTATGTTACAGTCGATGCGCTTTTATCCACTTTGTTACAGTAGATGCGCTATTATCCTCTTCATGTGACAGTAGATGCGCTTTTATCCTCTTTATGTTACAGTAGATGCGCTTTTATCCTCTTTATGTTACAATAGATGCGCTTTTATCCTCTTTATGTTACAGTAGATGCACTTTTATGCTCTTTATGTTACAGTAGATGCGCTTTTATCCACTTTCTGTTACAGTAGATGCGCTATTATCCTCTTTATGTTACAGTAGATGCGCTTTTGGCCTGTTTGTTACAGTAGATGCGCTTTTATCCTCTTTTTGTTACAGTAGATGCGCTTTTGGCCTGTTTGTTACAGTAGATGCGCTTTTGGCCTGTTTATGTTACAGTAGATGCACTTTTATCCTCTTTTTGTTACAGTAGATGTGCTTTTGGCCTGTTTATTTTACAGGAGATGCGCTTTTATCCTCTTTATGTTTCAGTAGATGCACTTTTATCCTCTTTTTGTTAAAGTAGATGCGCTTTTGGCCTGTTTATGTTACAGGAGATGCGCTTTTATCCTCTTTATGTTACAGTAGATGCACTTTTATCCTCTTTTTGTTCCAGTAGATGCGCTTTTGGCCTGTTTATGTTACAGGAGATGCGCTTTTATCCTCTTTATGTTACAGTAGATGCACTTTT
>JAODLJ010000021.1:1620851-1632253 GCA_027576115.1 Cathorops melanopus
ACACACTCACTCGTTATGTATAACCACAAATCTTTATTCTACACTTTATACAGTATACAGAGAGATTGATGGACTTACAGAGGAACAGATATTTATGAAAATACAGACGCAGATTATTCTTCATTTATCAGAGCAGATAATAGTGCAGTAGGAGCTTGCATATGAAATTAACTCTCACACACACACACACACACACACACACACACACACACCGCTAATCCACTCACTGATATACACACACACCACACACACACACTGTCTCCTGCATGCTGATGCGAGCGTTTCTTCTTTTCCCAGTTGAATAAGAGGATTTGGATTTTTCCGGAACAGGCACATGGAAGTCGAGGAAAGGGGAAAAAAACACATCCCTGTTCAAAACATTTAAAAAATTAATAAATAAAAATGATTCTCTTCGTATTAATACACAGAACCGTAAAGAGGAAAACTGACCTTCTATTTGTTTATGATATTTTTACACGTCTGCTTTATATTATTCCTCCTTTACTCTTTTTAGCAGAAGGCTGGTCACATGACCGACCCGAATTCTTTTGGGAATTATTTCCAGAGCAGTTTCAGGAAACGTAATGAAGCGTGAGGCGGAAATCATTTTACAAACTAATAAATGTTTAACCAGACCTTGTTTCCCCCCCCTTTTCCCCTGAACGTTTTTTTATTCATCATTTTTTTATTTTTTTTTAGACCAGGTAGGTTTTTTAATTAAAAAAATCTAATTTCTAAAAATTAAAGAAATAAATAATAATGATTCTGCAGATCCTCTCTGTACACGTTTAGCTCATAAACATAATGCAATTAATAGTTTATTATTATTATTATTATTATTATTAATTTTTCTTTAGAACTGTATATCTTTTTTATTTTTTGGACTTTTTTCTACTTTTTAAAATTAAAATTGTGATTTTATTTTATTATATTTTATTTTATTTTTACCATTTGCTCATTTGGGCACCTCATCCCCCGAATAACTGAATATAAATTCTTTTTAATTTAATATTTTTTAAAGACATTATTTATGTATTTTTATTTTATTTCCCCACACTGTATGTCTACCTGCATCTAATGAACTGTAATAATAATAATAATAATTCCACAGACCCTTTTAATACAGATTTAGTTTATAAACATGATCAAACTACAAACAAATACGATTAGAAACAATAATTTTTATATTTTGGATATTTTTTGGAACTGTAGATCCTTTTGAATAGAAAATTTCTCAAAGTTTTCTCTCAGACTCGTTTCTGTGATCAGATCATCAAACTGTTCTTTACGTTTTAGAAAATCTTTAAAACAGCGTCTGAGAAACGTGCCGTGATCTCAAACATTTCCACGTGCCTGTTTCCGTTCACGTGAATCAACCCAAGTCTCGATATTGAACTGGTAAAGATTTAGAAGAAGTTCAGCTTCAGGGGGAAGATTGTACTCGAGTGGCTGTGTGTGTGTGTGTGTGTGTGTGTGTGTGTGTGTGTGTGTGTGTGTGTGAAGCTGACAGATGGCTGTCCGTGAGCTCGTGTGTGTGTGGAGGTGAAGCTTTTCTCTCCCGCCCCTCAGCCTCTCAGACACATTCCTCCTCCCACAGTCCCATTTCCTTTAGCATTTGTACCTGATGCTTTTCATTTATTAACAAACAGTACGTTTCCTGTTTAACCGCTGCCATCTGCTAACCACCACTCCGTCATTAGCAACAAAAAAAAGCAAATCAAATCTCGGAACACTTCGCGTCGACGCAGTATAGAAAAGTTCTCTTCCTTAAGGAAGTTTTTTTTCTTCCTTCATTTTTTTTGTATAATTTGACGTTTTTTTATCTCGTGCTAATGTTCAGCTTGTAAAATACATCAGTCTGATTCTCCTGACGGTTATTACTGACCTTCAGGGGCGGAGCAATATGACAAGAACATCGGCTCACGATACACAGCAGTCTCACAACAAAGTATCAGCAAAATGATCTTGAAAATTAGCTAAATAAATAAATAAGCACTGAAAATAAGGAAACAAAAATTCTGTCACAATGTTCAAATTAAAATCAGCTACTTCTAATCCATCAATGTGTTATGAAATGATATCATGATATTCAAATGTGTACCATGACGTAATTTATCATGATATCAATATTGTCAGCACGACTGGACATGTGCCGCTAATCAGCAACACGATATTCAAAACACGCGCAGTATTGTTAGCGTGGATTCGAGATGTGCGAATATTTACCATCAGTCTGCTCTATAATTTGCATACAAACAACAAAAACACTGAGAACAGGCTGTTCTTTTACACTGTGCTTTAAAAGTAAGGCTACGCCCCTTTTGCTTTGTCACGTTAACTCTTTATTTCTACAAAAACGACTCAGTAAATAAATTACAAGTCGATAAATACAGCCCGATCTATTTCGCTGAAAATTTCCACTGTTTGTTATTTAAAGAAGCCGAAAATCTGTGAAGAGAATCGCAACCGCAGTGACCTTTTAAAGAAAAGGGGCGGAGCTTGTTTCTGAGGTAGAAGTTTCGAATGGAAAAAACATTGAATTAATTCAGACCCACTGCTCTGACACATCATAACTGATCTGATTATTTGAAACAGAAGTTACATACTGCAGCTTTAATCGAATTGAATGGTTCAGAGTGATTGAGACAGTGAACGAGCGCACACCGAGTTCACGCTAAAACGCCGTCAGGTGCACGTGCTCGCTGTAACGGTTCACTCAAGTTTTATCGTCATTATCGTTCCCACAGTTTCAGGACGTCAGCCGTCAGAACCGATTGTGGCCGAATCTTTGTATCAGCGTTCCCTTTCTTTTCTTTTTTTTTTTCATAAAAACTCGGCCTTGAGAAAATAAAAGGCTTGTTAATGAGAGAAAAAAAACACATGGTCTAAATATCAATCATCGCTCACATTCCCCCGAATAAATCACAAACATTCCTCACGTCTCTCGTCTATTCATCCCCTGAAGAAAAGGTTTGGCCTGTTTTTTTGTTTCGCTTTTTTTACGTTCTGGACTTTTAATCATCACACAAAAGTAAGAAATAAAATCAATCAAACGTTGAAGAAAGCATTCCACCTATTCTTGAAAAAAAAATGCTGCATTCAGAAGAACAAACGTTTATTTTTGTAGAGTTGAATGCGATGGTGCCGTCTCGCCTCGCCTCGCCTCGCCTCGCGTTCTGCCCAGCGCTGCGTCTCTTCACTTTTATCAGATGCTTAAAAGATGATTCAAAAATATGACTCGATGATCGTTTTGGAGAAATCGACTCTGACTGCTGGCACTCAAACAAATACTACCCGGTCATTTAGCACAAAAGTCTTTCACACAAGCTCCAAGAACATTTAATGTTTATTATAAATACCTGATGATGGTGTTTAAAGATGTTTGACGGGTTTTGGATTCTTGTCAGGTTCTCGTGGCTGATCAGTCTGACCTGAGGACTCACCAGCACGGCTTCACTTTCTGTCTTTATTCATCAAATACCGACAGAAACAGTGATATCTGATATCAAATGGACTTTTAATCATTTTGAGAAAGTTTTCAGGATTAGATTTCGCTCTTATTCAACAAAACACACGTTGTCAAGCAGCAAAAAACACAATCCCTGAGTGAACTATTTTGGGAAGCGTGTGACTGATTGATGCTCAGTGGAGTTTGTGATCTGGTCAGCAGTGACGGTGACGTTATCTCTGAAGGTGCTCACAGTTCAACGTTCCTTACGACTTAACTACAAATAAATATCCAGAGAATCAGATTTTCAGTTCATGTTTCAGGAAAAATGCTTCAACAACCGATCCGGAACACGCAGAGCTGCAGAGAGTGAAAGTAGAATATTTGACGGTAATTTGGACTTCTCGTCCTGAAACAACCAGAATATTGAGAAGAGGATTTTATTTCCATTACTGCGACTGTTCACACTGAAATCAGATTTGTGCGAAAGGATGTTTGTGCTAGCTGACCGGATCCCGTCTCCTCGCGCTGATTTTGTGGAACACGCAGGAGATCAGGACTCGATCAGTGATGAGGCCGTGTGTCGAGAATCACTGACGGTACGGTTTCTGATTCCTGCGTCGTGTGTTAAAGTGAAATTCCGCCCTGAACGGGTTTCCATCGCAGTTTATCACAAAATAGACCAAAAAGATCAACAAAACACAACAGTGAATGTTCTGAGTTTAATGTAATTAAAGCCGGTTTCCTTCTCTCACGGTATCTCTTCCAGAGCTCTCTCTCTCTCTCTCTCTCTCTCTCTCTCGTCTGTCTGTCTTTCTCTCTCATCTGTCTTTCTCTCTCTCATCTGTCTGTCTGTCTCTCTCTGTCTTTCTCTCTCATCTGTCTGTCTGTCTCTCTCTCTCTCCGTCTGTCTTTCTCTTTCTCCATCTCTGTCTCTCTCTTTCTCTCTCCGTCTGTCTGTCTCTCTCTCTCTCCCTTTTCAGGAAGGCAGTGTTTCCATTCACTCTTCATGTCATGTGACTTAAATGTGAAAAATGTTTCCATTTCAGTTTTGCAGATTATCACTTTAGCGAATCGCACGAGCTCAACAACATTTTTAGGATATTTGAGAGGTTTTCCGAAATTAATTTGTTTCCACAACTCATTTTTTTCCCTTTGCAGTTTCACTTTGCCCATTCAGCAGGTTAAATGCTCGTGTTAAATATTCGTGACGTGTTTCAAGACATCGTTCAACAAATTAACAAAAATTTTGAACTGAATGTTTCCTTCACAGCATCGTCACTCCCAGAATTCTAAATTACATTCTTAATGTGTTTAATTTAATATTTTTAGCCAAATGAAAATAAACGTGAATGAAAAGAACGTTTCTGTGATCTGGAGTACGAGATCGTGTATCAGATGACGAGCGCGACGGCGTTGATGACGGATTTAGTGTGAAATCTTTGGAAGCTCGTCTGATGAGGACGTGAGAGAGCTGGACAGAATAAAGCACTAAAGCCCCGCCGCAGCGCTCGCTGGAGACAGAGATGATGAAGCTGCACCACTATCAGCACAGCATTGTGGGTAACGAAGGAAACCCGTCAAGCCAGGCGATGAAATTCTGAAGATGATCACGTGTCTGTGTTCAGGGCGGAGTTTAACTTTAAAAAAGACCGAACTTCACGGCGTCCCGTCTGTCTGATAAAGCGATGATGAAAAGCGCGAGAGATCGTCTGATGCGTGAGAGCTGAGTATCAATTGGCACACGCCCGGCTTTTACTGTAGCAGATTTTTCTGATCGTTTGTGAAACACACATTGATCCGTGATGATCGATCACCTTCAGACGCTCTGACTCTCACTCGTGTGAGTGCACTGTGTGACTTTTATTACGTCCCTTTACAGTTTTTTTTAACGTGCGCTGTATTTACACTGCCTAAAGCTTCCGAGCTGATCGAGCTTCGTGTTTATTCTTCGTTTATTTTATTCAGTTTTAATTTCAGTAACCAGAACACGTGAACAGTGTAAGAGGCGTAATTATTATTATTATTGTTTGTTTTTTTTTATTGTTGTTCCTGTAAACACCAAAGAGCATCAGCGTGTCCACACAGACGTCTTCACGTGATTTGTCGTGAAATTTTTCTTTTCGGCCGAACTTTAAACACAAAACGTGTGTCAAAACTTTGCATATTTACTGAGACCAAAAATACAACCTGATTATTTATTAATTTTGTAAAAAATGTAAAAAAAAAAATCAGATGACAAGAAAAAATCCGACTCGACTGTGCAGCCAATCTGTGCAGTGATTTAGGGGGAAAAAAATGTCCGAACTCATTAGTCAACATTCATTCGTTTATCAGCCAACTGTGTTTTCTCCAAAAAAAAATTTAATAAAATGATAAAATAAAATGCACTGGATTAGAGAAATTAATTAGTCGTGCTCTTATTTTTTCTGAATATTTTTGTAAAAGCTGTTTTTTTGATAAATTAAAAAGGACCAAGCTGTTATTTGTTTGTTTGTTTGTTTGTTTGCACATTATTATTATTATTATTATTATTATTATTATTATTATTATTTTCTCACAAATGCGCTTGCACGAATCTTCCCACCGGTTACGTAATTTACACTCGAGTGCCTGTTCGATGCATGTTTTCGTGTTTTCCAGCACCTGCGTGAGTTCACTCAGTCTTACACACACACACACACACACACACACACACACGGCGACACGGACACAAAAACAATGTAAAAAAAAAACAACAGCGGTATCCGTGCGTGTCGTCACGGCAACCTAAAGGACCAAACGTTCCCTGATTCTGTTTTTCTTTCTGTTTGGGTTTTTTTTCTTTCTTGTGACGTAAAATCATGAATATTATTCAGTCGTGTAAATACGTGGGTGGAAAAACATCGATATCAGAGTAGAATGTAAAGCCCGTGGTCATTAGATAAAGGCAATATTATGGTGAAGCATGAGCTCATTTAGAGTTAATTTAGCGTACATGGGTTAGCTATCTGTCCGCATATATTTATATACATATATATAAACATACATACATATATATATATTATATATATATATATATATTTATTTATATCCATTTTACCGTGTTAGCATCATCGCTTCCCTGTTTTATCGTCATGTACTTTGCAGTGCTGTAAATCTGGAGTCCATATTCAGCCTTTTTTTGGTTTGTATGCTGTTTATAGTCATATCTACACACATCCTTATAGGCAAATACGACGTATAAAGAAGCACTTATACATAATTTATTTTCACTTTCTTTTTTTTTCTTTTCTGTTCTGGCCTCATGCTAAAGGTTTATTCTAGAAGAGTCTACTGGCAGGAGTGGAGCTGTCTGTCGTAGTAACGGTAGGAAAGATTTGACTTTTTAAATGAAAAATAAAAATAACGATAATGAAAATAACTAAGCAACCCTAAATTATATGCTGCAGTTAGATTTTAAAAAATACAACTTTTCTTTCTCTTTTTTACCTTTATTCTTGTTAAAGTGTGTTTGCTTTGTAATGACTGCTGTTTCCGAGGTGTAAGATGGGATGGGGTTGTTTTTAGAGGTTTTGTGTGTGTGTGTGTGTGTACACAGCCGTATTTTATACTTTTGACTTGTCAAACACTGGACTAAAGTGAGACACAAACAAGCAGCACAGGACACGGCATTACTGCGTCCGTCACGTCAAGAAAAAAAACAAACAAACTGCATCCTGTATTAAATTCATAACAAGGTGAGATTTATGCCGATAATCAGCAGTGCAGTATATCACGATATTGGTCTCATGGATCTCATGAACATTTTGCTGAGTGTGCCTTTAATATTTTTAACAAAATTTTAAAAAAGAATAATAAATTAAAGCAAATCAAGTCCCAGTATTAAAACATTGTATAGATTTTTTTATTTATTGATTAAAATTTTTTATTCAAATTTAATCAATTAATTTTATTTATTTAAATTACATTTTTCAATCAAATTGATTTTTTTTGTGATTTTTTTTTTTTCCCCATGATAACATATCGTGATATATCGTGAACTCGATATCAGCGCATGCCAACTTGGAAAATATAAAAATAGGAAAACCACTTAACTAGCAGTTTAGCGAATTTTCCGAAACCACTAAGTCTAAAAGTCGTCTCACACTCTTTATCGCAAAACGCTCTTCTTCTTCTTCAAAAAAAAAAAAACAAAAACAAAAAAAAACACCCCGACTGCCACTTTTTTCAAAAATGAGAAAAGAAATTTGCACTAAAATAATTATCGGTCTGCTTGGATAAACAGCAATACACACATCGAACAGAACAATTTGAATAACGATTACAGCAACGTCGGTGTAACGAACAGTAAACGCTGCCTGTGCACTCGCACCATGCTGTGTGTTTGAGAGAGAGATCTGAGAAAGAGGGTCTTTTTTAAAATACTTCAATTTAAAAAAAAGAAAAAAAAAGATAAAGGTACAGGCGTGTGTGACATGACGTCCTCGAGGCTCGCGCTTGCTCACGCCGAGTTCGGATTCGTACGCAAGGAAGTGAAATGGCAAGAGGAACGAGGCGCGTTAAAACATTAGTACTTCCTGTTTCCTCGCGTGATTGTTTTGGGAGGAAAGAGAAAAAAACAAGCGGAGAAGGTGGAAACGGAGATCTGGAGAGTTGTCCCAGAAACACGGCGCCAAAATATATTCACAGTTTTATTGAGAAAATTAAAAATACACAATTTCCAGCAGTTACTCTCTGTCCTTGGAACTGTATGCTAAAATATAAAAAAGGCGTAGTGCAAGTGTGTGTAGATGGACTTCTCCTTCCATTCGTCGTCGTGGTCGTCGCTGGTGTTTGTCGCCGCTGCTGTCTTCGCTCTTTCCACACACCGCTCCCACAACCGCAGGCGCCGTGTTTCCGGGACGCCACTCGCAAAAAAATACAATTTAATCCGAGTGTAATTAGTGTAAAAGCCTGTTTGTAGGAAACGTGTTTCCTTTTTCTGTGTGCGACAAGAAGAGTCCCACGCACAGGCCCGGAAAGTTATCCATAAAGGAAAAAAGGACAAAAATCGTCTTTTCCTTTATGGCTAATTTTTTATCTACGCTCATAAATAATCGATAGCAATCATAAATAGTGATGAATTTTTTTGGATTTTGTCAGAACTAGTGGCTTTAATGTAATAAGCGCTTCGTGGTGTTTATTGAAAGGTGTCGCAAAAAAAAAAAAAAGGTGTCACGTCTCAAAATCGTCGCGTGTTAGAGGAAGCATAAGTATGTGCCTTCAATGTGATCTTTCTTGGTGAGCTTGTTATTCTCGAGAAGCTGAAGCCAGCCGATTGTGTTTGCACTAAAAAACCAAAACCGCTTTGTCGTGATGTAGGTGATTTAAAGCGAGCTTTGTCGCGTCACTTTAACCGTGTGCATGAGGGTCAAGTTAGGGCTAGAGCTCTCATAACGCTGATCTGTAAACTAGTGCAGCTTACGGAAATCCCCGGATTTAAAAAAAAAAAAAATTATAAAAATAAATAATAATCAACTAAAAATATCTCTGCTTCGTTCTGTGTCGCATTCGGTTCAGATCCGTCACATACTCACACTCGAAACATCCGCAGTTAGGCATGTGCCGATGATCAGCTCTGTCACACAGTACAACACCTCATCCTCATCTTTATCCTCATCTTTATCCTCATTCTATCACTTTAAACCTCCATCACACTTTTAACACCAGAACATCATTATTAAAGTTCACACATGATGTAAAAAAATTAATAAATCACACACGGGATGTCGGCACACGCCTAACACACATACAGCATAAACAAAGAATTTAAGAATTTTTCTTTTATTTTTTAAACATGCATGATCTCATGAGGTTGCCTCGAGACTATTGGTCATAACATTGTTTTGTGTTCTTTTGTAAATTATTCTTCATATTATTATTATTATTATTATTATTATTATTAATTTTGTTAGTGGGATATTAAAAAAAAAAAAGCCTCCATGCTTTGAGTCTTATCGATGCACCTTATCGTGGCCCGGCTGAGTCGAGTCGAGTCGAGTCTTCTAATGCGTCTGATTTTAGCACCTTACTACGCAGCGTGATTTCACTTTACACCAGTCTCGCTCACAGCAACATCAACAACAACAACAACAAGAAAATAAACCTGATGATATTTTTACTGAAAAAAAAAAAAACATTCAAAGGGATGTGCCAAAGTTTGGAGGCGATCTCCTTTGTTTTTTTTTTTTGGTTTTTTTCTTTCTTTTTTTTTTGTTTTTTTAAGCATACTATTCCTTTCATTCTCTTCTCCTTCAGTTATCGCAGCGCTACATTCATGTAACCTTTCCTATAAACGTGTTTAAGGAAAATGTAAAACGAAAAAAAAAAAGATTTCAGCAGTCAGTATCATTACCTGCCATTTTACAGTAAGCCCTGTATTTCACGTATAATTACCAGTGATGTGTATTTGTTATTATACAGAAAAATAGCTGTAAAAGCTTCATTATGTTACATAATATTGTGACTTTTTTTTCGAAAAAAACTGTGAAGACTTATCTTGCATATACTTTATACAGAAGTATTAAGCCTTAATACAAAAGACTAAAAAAAGGAGTGGAAGAATAACTGATTGTCGCAAAAGTAAGGATGATTTTTTTGTAAATGTTACCAGCACTTTTTTGTAATTTTCACTCTCTTGAGGTATTGTACAAGTTCACGCTGTTTGTGAAGTTTGAATATGAAGGAATAAAAACTAGTACTTTCCTGTACTTCACACACGAGGATCCTACGTGTCATTCTTAAAAAAAAACAGCCACATGATCAGTGTTTATCTCACAGATACAATTTAACTCTCTGTTCACTGCTGAAACATTCCACACCGTCGGAGCTGAGGAACGGCGTCACGTGACGTCACACGGTTTTTGGAAGGTGAGCAAGAAAAAAAAAAACAAGTGTTGGTGTAAAATGTTACACGTCCAAACAATTCAACCGGGGTGATTATTATTATTATTTTTTGGATTATCTAAGATTCTTAAAAGGGATTGTCAATCACTCCTTCTGTCTCTCTTTCTTCCAGCCACTTCCTCTCAGTCGACACCTACCAAGAATTTCCTCTTGTCTGTCTGTCTGTTCCTATCTACCTAATTAGCTTTTTTTTTTTTACTTAACTGGGATTCAACCTCAGAACCTTCTGATTCTGAACCCAGCACCTTCACCACGAGACCAGCAACTATTGTAATATATATATATATATATAAAATTTGTAATTTATTAATGAGTCCAGTCTTATTACATCATCAAGTAGTTTAAAATACAAAGTCTTCCCAAATCCGAACCCTAAACCCAACCTGAGATAGAGTAAGTCTCTTTAATACAAGGAGCAAATTATGAACTGGGTTAAAAATTCCACCGGACCTCCAGTTCTGACCTGGAACATAAATATGTGTCGTCAGTGAGCGACATGTCTCATGTAAATGTAAATCTGATCTCGATGCCAGGCTCGGACAGCTGGTTATCTCGCTGATCCTCGTGAGGCTGGTAAGAGTGGTGTTTTACTGACGGAGTGAGTCTTTGTGGGGGTTTTCTCTTCGTGTCAGCACAAAAAAAATCCTGGAAATCAATTTCTCTCATTTATTCCTTTATAAAGATTCTGGAGCAGATTTCACCTGAGACACTGAACATTATCATCATTTACACTCGAACAGAACAGCATCACCTACATACACACTCTGTAAAGATCCTTTAAAAAAAATTAAATGTTTCCTAAAACACTCTCAGAAAACAAAGTACATTATTGTACCTTTAGGGCTACAACGGATTGTCACTGGATCAGTTCCGTCTAAGGTACTTATTTGTACCATTTATTTACAGTGGTGCTTTAAAGTTTTTGAACCCTTTAGAATTTTCTATATTTCTGCATAAATATGACCTAAAACATCATCAGATTTTCGCACAAATCCTAAAAGTAGATAAAGAGAACCCAGTTAAACAA
>JAODLJ010000021.1:1801580-1818099 GCA_027576115.1 Cathorops melanopus
TCTACAATTCAGAAAATTTTAAAATAATGAAAAACCACTGAATTAGAGGGTGTTTCCAAACTTTTGACTGGTACTGTATATAAAAATAAAATACACTGAGGAAAAGTGATTCACTGCGTCTGTTTGAGACTCTGAACAACTCCACAAGGTCCATGTTAAACTAGAGGCCATACGCTCGCATTACATGTTCGCTATGTTAGCCTTTAGCTTCAGTGAAATCTAAACATGGATGGATGATTTTTTTTTTTTTTTAAAGTTAAAAAATGAAAACTGAACTGAGGCTTATTTTTTGAAACTCTTGCCAAACAAACAGGCGTCAGTTCAGTTCAGGCTTTCTTTTCTTTCTTTAATCAGTGAAAGTAAAGACGGCATTTCCCCTTCGAGCTGGTCGCGTTCCAGACTCGGCTTGGACTAAACCTTCTCTGCTTTCCTTCCAGAGAAACACTTAAAAGGTCATCAGTGAGATCGGATTGTGCTGAGCGAACAGATTTTAACGGTTTTACAAAAAAATCCTCCTTTCCAACACGGATATAATTTGTCTTTCAGGCTGCGCTGATAATCCGCTACACCGTACAATGTGATATTAGTGAGTCATGGAGCACCGTTTATCTTTTCTTTTTAAAAAAAAAAAAAGTCTCCACACTGCATTGGATAACTTGGCTGCCATTTTAGTCTTTTTATTTTACTGTAAACAGATTATTGGGCTAAACAGATTCTTTATTTTTTTTTAAATCATTGATTATAGTGAAGTAAGGAGTCTTCTGTAAGGGGTTTTTTTTTCTTTTCTTTTGCTTCTTTAACAAACATTTATGGAAGGAGTCTCCAGTGTCAGCATTGTGCAACAGTCAGAGGTTGAGGTTCTGGTGAGGGAATGACTGTTTATAGCTGCTATAACGTAAGTGAGACTTGTTTCCTGGGTGTTCATTAATAAATTAAAATATTATGGTCGTTAACAAATTTCTGTGGTATAAGAGGAACAAACACTGCTGTATGATGCAGTTCTCTAATCAGCCGATCCATCGACAGCAGCATGATGCGTAAAATCCTGCAGATACAAATCAAGAGCTTCAGTTAATGATCAGAATGGGGAAAAATTGTGATCTCAGTGTGACTTTCTTTCACTGTAGTATGGGTGTTGGTTTGAGCCCGACGGACAGCTGGTTTGAGTATTTCAGAAACTGCTGATCTCCTAGGGTTTTCACACACAACAGTCTCGAGTTTGCACAGAATGGTGCAGAAAACAAAAAACACAGTGAGTGGGTGACAGTTCTGTGGGTGGAAACAAACGCCTTTCAGAGGTCAGAGGAAAATGGACAGATTTGTGGTTCGAGCTCCCCCGGGAGGATATAGTAACTCCTATATAATCAAACTTTACAACCGTGGTAAGCAGAAAAGCATCTCAGCATGCAACAGGAGAAAGAACACATTGGGTTCCACTCCTGCAGCCAAGAACAGGGATCTTAGAATCAACAAGTTCCTATTAAAGTGGCCAGTGAGTGTGTAACTAACTTGTCTACATCCTAAAGCAAGCTAATTTTATAGAACACCTCCAGCCGTGATGTTTATCGAGAGGTTTTCCCACAATGAAACAGGAGTTTGTGTGATCCGCTGTTAAAAATGACCTTTAACGGGATTGTCGGCGGTGTAGAAACTCGGACAAGGGATCACCTTCTTCTCCTGCAGAACCTGGAGATAAAAAACACACCAAAGACAGTAAAAGATGAAGAACCTTGAACCCTGAAGGAGCGTGAGTGATGTAAAGAAGGGGAATAAGGAGACGCTTACGGGCGTGTACTGAACCACCGTGGCGTCCTGTTTCCCTGCAGCGATCTGCTTTCCTTTAGGACTCCAGCAAACTACACAGCACAAAACACACTTTAACACATTAACAGACTCAAAGTAAAGACTCCTAAAGGTTAGTTAAAATATTTTGAATATTTTATGATCTGGCAACTCATAAATAATTACGAGACATGTTCATAGAATCTAAATTACATTTTAATGTGTCATTCGGTCATTAAAAATTCTAAATACAGTAAAACATCCAAGTGTAGTCCTGGGCAATAAGACGATATAATATCACAATATATTTTGTCACAATCCTTGACTTGCAAGTAACGTCAAAGCAAAATAGAAACCCGGATGTCGGCCATGTTGGTGGAGATACAAATGCGGGATCAAGCGACATTCCATACAAAACATAGTCATGTGTGCACAACTCTTTGTTTTTCCACTGCTTTAAGCGCTCTTTTAGCTCTGCCATACCTTTGAGCTGTATATGGTTGTGGTCACAACAGGACTCGTGACCGTGGCACGTTACGATTTTTCAGAACTCCGTCCGTAATTCGGAAAGAGGGCGAGGAAACTCTGAGGCTGAGTACGGAGAGGAGACGAGGGGATCAGGACACTTTGTCCAATGAACATTTCGTCCAGTAGTTAAGACATTCGGTCCAAAGCCTTTTTCATACGCACGATCAATTATTTTATATTTCAGGTGTTCCTGTGTTTGCGACCGAAACCCCCGTGAGAGCACTGCTCCGCGCCTAAAGATTGAACATGATCCAGCCGGCTTTAAAAATTAATAACTCGGCCAACGGAGCTTGCAGCAAAGCCCAGTTTTACAGGCACCTCCCTCTAAACCTCCCGCTTCGAAAGCATATGGTCTCGGGTCGGTAGGACCGCGCCTCGGCCCGGGATTCGCGAATGAAGCCCCCGCAAGAGTGTTCCATGGCGCCAACGTCAAAGCAAAATACGTTTGCTTATTTTGCAACGTATGGCGCCTAAAGATTTAAGATGATCGACATTATGGCACTCGTTTACTTTACAAAAATGTGTTTTGCTTTGGTCAAATTCCATTGAGAATTCCTCCTTTTTTCGAAAAAACAAACACCTGAAATATAAAATAACTGATAGCGCATATGAAAAAGGCTTTGGACGAAATGGTCATGGGACGGAATGACCTGTACTCATACTCGATGGTTGGTAGCAGCGTCTTATCTTTAGAAAAGCCTGACTTTTTTAAATAATATGGGTCAAAACCACACACATATATCTTTGCTGGATCGTTCAAATCGTGGTAATACTGAGAAACTCCAGCGTTGTTTACAGACACGCTTTCAGCAGCTGCCATCCTACTTGCTTTGTAAATCCATCATCATGGCGGACGCTCATGACGTAGCACATTTTGATCACATGGTTACAAGTTATCTATATGATTTTCTGAGAGGATATTGATATCGTTTGATACGTTTTAATTCAATAATGAAAATTTTTAATAACGTCAAACTAACCGACAGTTGATGTGATTAAAATTTTCGACTTCATCTTTAAAAAAAAAAGAAGTTAACTTTTTAAAACTTGTTACAGATTTATTCTGATGGCATTAAATAAAGAATCATGAAACATTTTTTTTCGTGTACTGCTGAGAAGCTTTCACAAAAAAACCTATAGCCTTTGAGAAGTTGTTAAATATTCCAGACGATCCAGAGTGTAAATGAAGATGTGTGAGAACACACACACACCGCAGGTGATGGCAGTGGAGGCAGGAAGTTGTGCTACAGGTACGACTTTGTCGGTCACATCCAGCACCATCATGCTGCCGTCCGAGAGACAAGCGGCGACTCGAAACGCTTCCACTGGACTCCATTTCAGATCCTGGACCAAGGTGTCCGACTCGGAGCCTACTTTAAAGGACGCGAAGGGACGCTTGTCCTGTCTGGTCTGTAGGAAGGAAATAAATAAAAGTTGGAATGCATTAGAGGTTTAGAGCGAAGGAATGTGTTGGTGCTGTGTATTTTTTTTTTTTTAAAAAGAGTTTACCTTGTTGAAGAAGGTGCGAACATCATAGAAGTCTAGCATGAGAGCGGTTTCCTCACAAGCACCACACACTGACAGGGTGAGCTCATCGCTGCTGAGGGCGAGGTGGTGCATCGGGAGGTCGAGGGTCAGTGCCTGGCACTTCACACCCTCCACTGTAGGACACAACGAGAACAATGACATCACAAACCTAGATTTCTGCCTAAACTTATAAATACTGTCAGTAAAGTTTTCCTTTAGCACGGAGCGTTTAAGCTGAGAGACAACAGCAACGGTCACACTGATGATCTGATCAGCTCGTAAACATCTTACCAATCTCGTTGGTGTTTCCGCTGACCTTCCCCGCAGCGATGATGTCATCAGTTACAAACACCTTGAGCACTCTGCCCTGGCCGACGAACGTCAGGCCGAATTTGTTGGAGATGGCGAGAAGACTTGATCGCTCCCTGGGCAAATCATCAGGGGAGTCGAAGACACGGATTTTCTTCATCTGACGGAATTGAAAATCCTGTTGGAGAGAAAAACATAAATCATTTTACCTTATAATAGCATTCATGCTTGAAAAATCTCCTCACAGGTTCCAACAACTGGAATGAATAATATTTAAACGAATCAATATATACTTATCTAAAAGAGTCGGCTCAAAGAGTCAAACGAGTCGACTCTTTGAATTAAGATATCAAAAACAAAGTCGGTTCAAAGAATCAACCGAGTCGACTCTTTGAACCGCCTCTTTTAGATAGGATATTAAAAAGATTTATTTAAATATTAACATAAACGCGGAAAATCTGTAAACGTAAGATTTTTTTAAAAATTTGTTTGTGGTGTTTGGTACAAGCAAATATGTGCACACACAGTAACTATTTTATAAAAAACACAAAGTAAATTAAATTCTGGTTAGCTTCAATGCTAGCCTGCTAACACAACGGAATAAACTGTATCTTATAATTCAGCGATTTATTTATTTTTAAAATCGAGCGCTAAAATATTATTAGTATGAACATATTTTTAATAGCTAAGGTAGCTAACAAAACTTCGGAGCTGATTAGTTTTATTAGCATTGCTAGCTTAGCGGATAAGCTAAATCGTGTTGTTGTTTTTTACCTTCATTTCCCTCTCGGGAGTGTCGTCCCCCATTTTCACAGCTTTCTGTTCTCTGTCCAGGCAAATTATTAAATTATATTTTAAAATGTTTTATTCAACACAAATATTTTCATTAGCTTAGCGAAAACAGCTAGCAAGTCCACGCGCAGTTTGTTTATTACAATTCGGGAGAACAGAAACCGAATCGCGCGCACCGCGTGTATGGAAAGCCAAGAGGGTCATTCTTCTTCCATTAACCAAACGATTTTTAAATATAATGATAGCAATAATAAGTAGCTAAAAAGGACGTTAGTTAAAATTTTTCTTAGAATTTAATATGGAAAATATAATCAATGACGTCATTCAAATTACAGCACTCAGTTCTACTAATAATTTATTTTATTGCTCTTTTATGGTATTTTGAAAATCAATATTACATTCACGTTAATAGTGACCAATTTGGCTTTCCAGATCGGGAGACCGGAAGCAAATTTTTCAAAATAAAAGCTATTTCCGAAACTTCAGTCGTTCAGCATTTCAGTTACCAGAAAGTGGTGAGTGAAAATCCCAATCTTTGTGCTTTAATTAAATAGTAATAAATGTGAACTCAACCCGAACTTCCTTATTTTCAAAAGAAAAGTCTCAGCACAATTTCTGCAATTTAACATTTGAACTGTAGTATGCAGTTTTACCACACACACACACACACACACACACCTTTAAGTGACTGGATCATGTTTTTTTTTTTTTTTAATTTTTAAAAAACCCTTGTCCAGTCAGATTTTTTCCCATTTTCCAATTTAAGTATAACTATATATAACCATGTTTTTGCTTATTTACAAGAATATAAATAGACAGTAGGCCAAAAGTCTGTTTTCTGAGATCAGTTTTTGCTTTTTCTCAGAGATTAATATTTACTTATTACAAAAAATGCATACTGTCATTCTAAAATAAAAGTCTTGTGAAAACTGAATCGTGTAAAACTGATCCGAGTCATTTATAATGTTTATAGATTGTTCTATAATGATAAACATTGAGCGATTAAACAGCCATAAGGTCATGTCAACATCATGATGTGCTCCAAGCTCCCTGATGGTAAATATGAATTAAAGACAAGCAGACAAGTGTTTGGTGAAATAACGAATTTTATAAGAAAGCAAACATTTTTGTATTGCATTTGTAAATGAATCAGTGAGTTGACTGACACTAGAGTCAAAAAGCAGTTCTGATCAAGGATTCGAATTTATTTCTCATGAAATCAGTCATTAAAAAGCGTAAACAACGGTTTCTTGTTTCCGAAATAAAGTTTCCATGTTTCTTTGTCTCAGTTCTGTGATATTGCCGTATTAAAGGAAAACTTGGCTGTTTGAAGAGTCTCAGTCGTCAGTGTACAGTAAAACTCCGACTGTTCTGCGTCCTGGGACCAGATGGACCTCTGAGTAGAGATCGTCAAAAAACCAGAGAGAAAAATGAGCGAGAGAGAGAGAGAAAGAGAGAGAGAGATATTACCTGTAAAAAGCTGAAGCAAAGCTGTGAAAGGTTTACAGAACTTTAGTTACGTGCTAACAAAATGTAAAAATTAGTGCACATTCGTTCTCTGATTGTCTGCGCTCTGAGCACATGGCTTTTTTTTTTTTTTAAAGACAAACATGGCCTACATTCGCCGACTTTCACACCAAATGGTAAAGTGCTGGCATTCATTATTTTTCTATGAACAAAGACTCACACATAGACACACACACACACACACACACACACACACACACAATTCAGTCCTCATATTGTTTCAAGGGTCAAAGGTCATCCATGAATTAAAGCCGAATTAAAAAAAAAGTTTGGGTTTTCACAAATCTGCTAAATGTTTGAATATTGCTTAAATATGAGAAAAAAAATCCCAATTTTTACAACGATACAATACTGTTTTAAAAATCTTAGCACATTTAAACAGATCCAGTGTTCTGGAAGATCCTTGCCATCGTTATTTGTTGTTGAACTACTGCAGATTTTATTATCACAGAAATCTAATGTGTCATCATAATTCAGACCAACAAACAGGTTGAGAATATTCTTAAAAAAAACAAACAAACACGGTCCAGATGTGCATGATTAGTTTTATACCCCAAGATGCTCAAATGTGTGAGTCTTGTTTCAAAAATGTGCTCTGACCCTCATCAGAAAACAATTTCTTCAAAAATCCATTTTTATTAAGAAGTACCTGCTGATTAAAAATTAAACAGCAGCATCTTTGTGAGTTGGAAACGATTCACTACCCACAGCATCGTTCAAATATAAAACACAAAAAGCAGAAATGTTTATAATCAGGCTTTAAAACTCATTGTTTGGCCTTTTTTTTTGAGTGATGTGTCATTTGTGAATGAGTCGACTCTTTGAATCATTAAAGTGAACATTGAGAGCTGTCTCACATACGAGTCTTTCTTCTCAACTTCTTCTCTTTTGTAGATGTTGGCAGTTCTAATAATCTGACAGTGGAACTGAATAAAAACATGTTCAGAAAGCTGTGTTCAACATCAGAGCTGAATTCATTCATCATCAGGAAGCAACTTAAACCAAATAAAGCTTTCGTTGCTTTGTCTGTCGAAACACTGCACGTGCGTGTCCTCTGTGGCCACGTTTATGATTTAAATAGAACGAAAACAAACAGGTGACTTGCATCCCTGACGTCATCATTTATTCTTTTTAAAAACGTCACAATATTGCAAACTTTGTCCAGTTTAGAACAAAATATTACTGAATCAAATGAGTTAAATGATCGGACAAACTGGAAAGATCAGGAACTCGCTTCACTAAAGCACGCCAGTGATTCATAATTCAGATACTAGAGATGACTCCCAAATGGATTTGTCATTTTGTTCTAAACAGGATGTAATATCAGTGAGGTTTTTTTCTTTTTTGAGCTAGAAGAGTCAACTCTTTTTGATTAGATGAGTCAAATGATCTGATTCACTGAAAAGAGCAGCCATTCCAATCACACAGATGATTCACCATAAGAGTCAACTCTTTCAGCTCCCAGTGGGCTCCTTCCTCTTTTGTTCTAAACCAGACAAAATATGAATGAGGTGTTCAGGAACTGAAAGAGTTGCATCTTATTGGTGAACTGAATCAGTGATCTGACTCATTTAACAGAGCTGGAATTCCCATCACGACAGCATACAGATGATTCATGATTCATTAACAGGAGTCAACTCTTACGCCTCCCAAACAGTGTCTTGCCTTTTGCTTTCTATCACTGAAGCACACTAATGATTTATAAATCATCTATAAGAGTCGGCTCCCAAAAGGCTCCTTGCCATTTTGTTGGACATTGGACATAATATTAGTGAGTTGATTGACAGCCAAAAGAGTCGACTCATAATGGTCAGTTGAGTCAAATTATCTGACTTGCTGAAAACATTAGGAATTCCCATCACTGAAGTAGACTAATGATTCACGAGTCACCTAAGAGAGTCGACTCCCACGACTCGATATATGAATCGACTCCTTGCTATTTTGTTCTAAACCAGACATAGTGAGTTGTTTGAGATCCAAAAGAGTCGATTCTTATTTTCAGTGAGTCAAATAATCTGATTCACTGAAAAGAGGCTGAATTCTCACCAGGAAAGTTCACAACATGATTTATGATTCATGAGTCATGATTCATAGCTATGTTCAAACAGATGAAGGAATACAAATACACAAAAACTCCAAATAAAACAAAAACACATCTCTCACACACTTTTTTTTTGGGGGGGGGGAAGCCTACCCTTCTTTTGCAGTTTGTGCAAAAGTAATCAGTCGTTAGTGCCAAAATTTAGAGACTGTTAAGTCTTAATGACAGAAGTAGCATCTACAATGTAAAAAAGAAATACGTACAGACACATAAATTATCCTGTCACTCCACATCGGACAGCGTTATGCTACCACAAACGGCGCTTTCCCACCGTTCGGTTTAGCGATAAACATTCTTCTGAGTTCCTCTCAGCATCTAGTGCAATAGTTTACATCGATTCAGAGAAAAACAAATGAAAGATAAATTTTGGGATATTGCAGGTGCAGATGTTTTTAAAAAAAATAAAATAATAAAAAGAACTCTTTACGGGTCGTGCAACTGATAAAAACGCAGGATTAAATACAATTCCTACAAGAGCAACAAATGGATCGTTTACGGCGCTACAGTACGTCGTTTACTCCGATCTGCTAGCGGGTTGCATACGTCATGCACGCTAAATGCATGATCGTACGGAGGATTTCACCTCTCAAAATGGAGGTCTGCACTATACATAAAGCCGCTGTTTGGATCATTGCTCAACATGCACCAGAGACGTCAGCTATTGTCAGAATCCTCAGGTATGTTTAAGTCGCTACAATAAAAAATAAATAGGAAAAAAAGGCCAATTTCTTGATTCTGTGGGTGAATTTTAGCTCTGAAATCATCACCCGTCTCTCCTCGACCTTTCTGAGGTTTAACAGAGGAAGTGTTTCTGTCTGTTACACCAAAAATGTCTTATTAAGGCACTCATACTCTTCCAATATCTATCTATCTATCTATCTATCTATCTATCTATCTATCTATCTATCTATCTATCTATCTATCTATATACACAGAGATTTATCTACAACATCAGGAGTCAATATGTGTTCAACAGAAACAGAGTTTCCTCTTTACAATAATCCACCGGAAAATGGATTTCGATCAAATTTCTGTTTTTATCTCAACTGCAGTTGATCATCCGAGGCATTCTGGTGTCTGAAGTTTCCTCTCTGGAGCTGCGAGGCTAATATTCTGCGCAAATATCCACCTCAAACCCGGTTTGGGACACTGTATGACTTGTCATATCTAATCTATACATCAACTACGAACTAACTTTCACAGAGAAGCAGAACACCGGGACGTGATTCCGGACTTTTCGTCCTACTGCAGTTTGTTGTTCTCCACAGGATGACACAGAGTGCACTGTGTACACGCTTAAGCCCTATTTGGATGGGATTAGTTTTTCTTGAGGGGGTGTTGTGATGTCATTACTGCCAAAGTATAAAGACATCGTTATCTTACAGATATGTGTCTGGAAATCGGATTCGGTCCTGAACGGTCCCTGTAGCTCGCTCATAGTTTCCTCAGCATCATTGTTCACTTTCTCTCCTGTGGACCTTTAAATGCATCTAAAAAAAATTAACAGCTCTTTCCATTAGGGGTCGGTGAAGAGCCAAAACATCTCCTCACCATGCTACCTTTGACTTTCTTTGATTTTACGCAATATAAATGATGGAAGATTAGTAGTTTATGATGATGCATATGCAAAGGAAATTAAAAAATAGATTTACATTAGAATTTTACCATGTGACCACATCTCTTTAATTTTTTTTAAAGAATAAACGCAGGATCTAACAGCTAACATAGGTAGATGTTCGTTCCTGGTCTGCTTGAGTAAATCCTGTCCCGTTAAGTGTTCGCATGTTGGACAAACCAAATAACACTTTTAAATCTGAGTTTTAGATTTAACAACTTCTTCTTTTTCTCAAAGACAAACGAGCGACAAAGAGAGAAGGTAGGTGTACAAAAGGCTAATGAGTGACACGGCTCCTATAAAACCATCCAAATTAATTTCAGAGCCTTGGATATTTTCGCCAGAATATTCCAGGTAAAACAAAACACGCCAGGCGTGATCTGAGAGAAGTTCGCTGTGGGAGGGTCATCGAATCCTAATGTAACGTCAAAAAGTAGCAAAGTGCAATTTGTACTGTCCGTACCATGCTAACAAACTGGCTAGGAACATTTTTATAGCATTATGTAAACCCCGCCTCCGACAGTTAAAAAGTTCAGTTAAAACTTGAAGAGAAATGTAAGATCATAGCATGAGTTAATTAAAAAAAAAAAAAATTTGGACAGAACTGACTTGTACATGTTAGCTATGTTAGCCTCGTAGCTCCAGCATTCGGGTTCGAGGTGAAACTGTGTGCATTTGATTTTTATTTATTTATTTATTTGGCTAAAATGTTCCTCTAAAGGCAAATTCAACAAACCTGAAGATTCTGACTGAGAGAAAACAAAATTCTGATTCAATTTCTGGCTTTCAAACTACAACGATGCAACGTTCTTCCTCTTCTTTCTGATGATGGTTTGTGAAAAAACAACAACAACAATATCAATCTGGATTTCTTCATTCCTGTGTCCTGGGAAAAATCCAAAGAGTCAAGCGTGCACGATCATCTCACACACTCTTTCAGGAGAAAAGTGTTGCAAAATCAGACACTCTGCAGGAAACTGAGCAGGAAAGGCAGAACGCACAGCGAGAGATTTGCTATAGATTATGCATCGTGAGTATGAAATTAAAACTAAAAAATAAACCCAAAAAAAAAAAGGAAAAAAAGTGTCTGAGCTCGTAGTGTTGAAATTTCACTGAAATTTCTTCGTCGAATTTTTTTGTATCGATTGCGAGGGAGAACAAAAGGGGTGAAGAACTCAGTCACTTCAGTTTCTCCATCACCTCCCTCAGTTCAAGTGCAAATGCTAAAAAAAAAAAGCCAGCAAGAAAACGATAAAAATGATACCAGTCTCATATTAAATAATCTACAGTAGAGAACCACAAGCAAAGAAACTTTTTTTTCTTCTGACCCTCACAGTGAAAAGTAGTTCGTTCGTTTTTCTAAACAGGGCCATGATGGAGACCATCCGGATACCGAAGGGAAACAAAACAAAACTAAAAAAAACTTTCTTCAAGCAGTCCGCATTGAACTTGCGACGCTGTGGTTCTGAAAATTGTATTATTTTTGTTTTGCATGCAAGCATCGTGGCTTTAAACGCTCCAGTATGGACTGTACATACACAAGTCCATCTGTGTTTGTGAAAAAGGCTCTTTGTTGTTTCAGGATTATTGTAAATGACAGCTGAGGTTGTTTTAAACAAACACAGGCATTGCTTTGGGTTTTAAAGGAATACTCCGATGGACATCGAGTCGAAAATCTCCATACACCACATCTGCAGCGTGCACATGATCGAACCAGCAACCGGGATTTAATCAGCAGCAAGAAAACAGCAGACGAGCTCTTTACCCCAAACTGTGGAGTCTCTTACACACTGGACATGAAACAGGTCATTTTCTAAATTTATAAACTGGTACAGAAGTGTTAATATTGCTAACAGTAAAAAATCCAGCAGGCTGAGAGATAAAACAGAAGTTCACGCTCCATGATAAGGGCATAAACAAACTCCTGCTGGTTGAGCTTTAATTAATGAGATTAAAGGAAATCGTTAAACTTGTCCAAATTCCTCAGTAGTTAAAAAATAATAATAAAAAAAAATTAAAGTCGGCCCTAAGATAAAATGCGTTGGCGAAATTTAACTTTGCGAATTACATCTCTTATTTTATAAAATCTGCGCTTTTATTATTGAAAAGACTGAACTCTGATTGGTCAATAAAGTCACGCCCAAAGTGAATGTAACCACAAATATGCGTCCTTTCCCCTTCAGTGAATCGGTTTTTCTTTTCCGTTTTGCCGGATGAATTTTATTCCTGTTTGGTCTGAAAACGCAGGAATGTTCTCAGGTGTCTCCCATGTTACCATAGCAACGGCTCAACTATCATAAATCCATGGAACTACTTTTCCTGATGGTGTCAGGATACCAGGAAGTAAAGTCACCGGAACAACAGGACTTTCTTACTGCATTGCTCCAGTGCTGGAAAGTAACCAATATGAAGTAAAGTTGATTTTCTTTCACATCTGTTTAATCTGAACACTTTACGGATGTTGCGTTTTATCGTCACGTATTTTTTAGCACGTATCATGCGGTTCTCTCGTTGTTAGTGCCTCCTTGTGGTAAACGTTTTGGGGAACTCAGTGTTGGCGTCATGTCAGTTAACGGTATCCTTCGCTCCTGTTGGTAGTCACCTCAATCGCAGGATTAGTTTAACTCAGGACCCGCCCACTTCACGCTGTGAACAGTTATTTCACCTGTCGCTGAATTTCACTGAGCTCTGGCTGCCACATCGCCGCTGTTGCCTGCCTGTGTGCACGCCCCTATAGACTTCTACTCTAAGTAAATTAATTTCTGCTAGCACCGCTGGCGCAAACTGTTACTCTCATTCAGGATCTTCCTCCTTTAATATTCTCCTTCTTCTTATTATTCTCCTAACATTTTCAAGGATGCTATTTCTCCCTCAGTTTTCAACCAATCATCACCAAATTTCACATGAAGAATCCCTCTGGGCTGAATTACGTTGTTATGACTTTTGGTCGTGATCTGGATCACTGATCTGGAATGATCTGTGAAAAATGGGCTTTTTTTTCCAATCACTTATAACTCTGTCAATTTTCATAATTTTTTCAGTGAGCGTTTTTTTTTTTATTTTGTTCAGGGCGGCAGGGCGCAACTTTTCCTCACTAAGTGTCATTCTCTATCTCTTACCGTTGTGGATCTATAGGGTACGGTGACCAGACATGCAAGTTTGTAACAGCTAGCGCAAATCACTCTGACTTTAATCACAGTCTTTATCTCGTTATTATTATTATTATTATTATTATTATTATTATAACATTTTACAGCACTATTTCTCCCTTAGTTTTCAACCAATCATCATCAGTTTTTACATGAAGAATACCTCTGGGCTGAATTAAGTTGCTATGGCTTTTGGTGCTGATCCGGATCACTGATCTGGAATGATCCATGAAAAACGGGATTTTTTTCAATCACTTATAACTGTCAATTTTCCTAATTTTTTCAATCTTTTTTTTTTTTTTCTATTTTGTTCTGCAAAATGACCTTCACCTTGACCTTCAGTTGGCAAAGTTCAGCTCGTGCAAATTACTGTGACTTTAGTCATTGTCTCCATCTAGTTTTTAATATTGTTATCACATTTTGGTCTTTACTAGAACGTTCGTATGATAAATTGACGGTTTATTAAACAACACCTTGTTTGTGTGTTTGTAGATTGTAACCTGAGTGTTAATTGGGTTTCTGTGTGCCTGTAGATGCCAGTCGAGCCTGGCGCAGACTCTACCCCCTGAGGAAGCACCTGTCGACCGACCGTATTGGACCAGCGACGACCCCGACATGCCGCTGCCTTTCGATCTCTCTGACATCATCAGCCGGGTGGAGTCACTCCTCTGGAGGTAGAGTTTGGAGTATATCACTCTTCAGCTTAATCAACTAACTAGTCTTGTGCAATGTTGATGTTTTAACACATGATTTACTATTTAAAAGACAAAAACCAAAATAATTAAATCGTAAAGAACCAAAGTTATCACCTGTGCAGTCAGGCGCTGCTTGCTGGCAGTGGCAATAAAGAAAACTCAACTGGATTGTGTTTTTTTTTTTTTTAATATTAAAATAAACAACAACAGTATTTTTGATATAATAATTTTACAAATTGATTTTCTCATGTCCACATGGCTGCCATTTTGTGTCTTATTAACTAGTTCACTACTGTATGTACTAATATTAGCAAAGCCGATCATTTCATCATATTGATCAATTTCATTTCATGCTCAGGAGCTCAACACATTTTCCTTGACAAAAAGCAAAGGCACTTGAGAGACACATGAGGAGAAGGGGCGGGGCTGCCGCGTGGTGTCAGTTAATATCTGAGGGTTCTCAGTAGATCGTTTCAGATTAATATCTCTATTTTCTCACCCTCCGTTTTTATTCGGGGGACAAAAAAAGCGTGTTTTTGAGTGATGCTGTACTCCAGTGTTAAATTGCAAAGCTTCCTGGACAACAACGTTTGACAGGTGAGATAACATCCACTGACCGGCCACTTTCATAGGAACTTGTTCTTGGTTCTAAGATTCCTGTTCTTGGCTGCAGAAGTGGAACCCAGTGTGGTCTTCTGTTTTCTGTTGCACGCTGAGATGCTTTTCTGCTCATGACGGTTGTAAAGAGTAACTATATGAGTTGCTGTAGCCTTCCTGGCAAAAACTCTCGAACCAATCTGTCGATTTTCCTCTGACCTCTCTTATCAACGAGGCGTTTGTTTCCACTCACAGAACTGTCCCTTACTCAACTCAGTGTTTTTTGCTTTTCGCACCATTCTGTCTGTGTGTCAACCCTAGAGACTGTTGCAGGTGGATGGGTGGAATATAATATAGTACAATACAATATCACCAGAGTAAATGTTACTGAATTGCGTGGAAGTAAAATAGTGTAGAAACGATGAAACTGTTATATCGCACGAGCCTAGAATTAACCGAACAGCTTACATCATTCGGTTTGTGTAAAACCAGTTGCGTTATCAAGTTTTTAAATTGTAATCATGTACGGAGAGAACACCAAGATAAATATCAAACTAATCCAACAATAACAACAACAAACCACACCCGAATACCAATCCAGCCTCAGTGCTTATTCATGCAATTTAGTTGTCAGTGGCCTTCGTTTCCTTTTAATTCAGCTATTTTCACGTTCATATTCTCCTCCCAGCTTGAAAAGTGCATATTTATGGAATGATATTTGTTCCATTTCAGTTGTTTAAAGCTTATTTACAGTGAGTCCAAGAAGTATTTGATCCCTTGCTGATTTTCTTCGTTTGCCCACTAATAAAGACGTGATCATTCTATGCTTTTAATGGTAGATGTATTCTAACATGGAGAGACAGAATATCAAAAAGAAAATCCAGAAAATAAATCTAAGGAATATATATTAATTGATTTGTATTTCATTGAAGGAAATAAGTATTTGATCCCTTAGTATGCATTAGGAGTTCTGGCTTTTACAGACCAGTTAGACACTCCCAATCAACTTGTTACCTGAACTGAAGCCACCTGTTCTCACTAATCACTTGTGTGAAAAACACCTGTTCACAGAATCAGACAATCAGACAGATTCCAACTCTCCAACATGGGTAAGACTAAAGAGCTGTCTCAGGACCTCAGAGTCAGGATTGTTGACCTCCACAAAGCTGGAATGGGCTACAAAAAGATTAGCAAGGTGTTGGATGTGAAAGTAACAACCATTGGTGCAATTGTTAGAAAATTTAAAGAGTATAACATGACCATCAACAGACCTCGGCCCGGTGCTCCAAAGAAGATTTCACCTCGTGGGGTGGCAATGATTCTGAGAACGGTCAGAAATCATCCTGCAACCACTCGGCAGGAGTTAGCAAATGACCTGAAGGCAGCTGGGACCACAGTTTGCAAGGAAACAATTGGCAACACTTTGCGCAACAATGGATTAACATCCTGTAGTGCCCGAAAGGTACCCCTGCTCAAGAAGGCACATGTGGAGGCGCGCCTTAAGTACGCCAATGATCACCTGAAAGATGAACCAAGTTATTGGGAGAAGGTTCTGTGGTCAGACGAGACCAAAATTGAACTTTTTGGCCTCAACTCTACCCGTCATGTGTGGAGGAAGAAAAATGCTGCCTATGACCCCAAGAACACTGTGCCCACCGTCAAGCATGGGGGTGGAAGCATTATGTTTTGGGGGTGTTTCTCTGCCAAGGGTACAGGGCTACTTCACCGCATCACTGGGAAGATGGATGGAGCCATGTACCGTACAATCCTGAGGGACAACCTCCTCCCCTCTGCCAGGAAGCTGAAAATGGGCCGTGGTTGGGTCTTCCAACATGATAACGACCCGAAACATACAGCAAAGGCAACGAAGGATTGGCTCAAGAAGAATCACATTAAG
>JAODLJ010000021.1:1868756-1879843 GCA_027576115.1 Cathorops melanopus
AAAAAAAAATAACATAAAATAAAATTCACTTTCACTGGGCTCAGTTTGTCGCTCATTTTAAAAAGTAACAATTCAGAGCAAAATGAAAACGGCGGAAGGAAGCGAGGGACACGGGTCCGGGGCCGCATACGGCTTTTTCCAGACTGGATTCCACAATCTGTATCTGACCAGTCATGTGACTTTTTCCAGTGGTTTTATTAAGAGTGCGCACGCGGGTCCATACGGATCATCTGATAAATTTGTGTATTAGTACCATAAAAGTTCACAATTCCTCAGTTTAGACACTTTATCCATTTCACAGTTTCTTCATATCGACACTTCATCAGTGTTCAGACGTCCCGAGTCCTCCTGCATCAACAGATCACGTGGAGCAGATTCCAGAGTACTTTTATTTTCTTTCTGTTTGTTTTTATGGAAATATATTATAAAGATTTTCACAGAAACATGGTTTCTAAGGTTACGTAACAAGCACACAACATCCTCCAGATTTTCATTACCTCGTCTAGTTTATGAAATTGTTGATTATTTCTTTCTCTGCACGTTTATTCTTTATCTTTACAGCATTGTTTTGTTTTCTAATTAGCCTGATTGCGCAAGTGAGCACGCCATTGTTAGCTGATAATTTTATTATCATCACTTTTTTAGTCCTGCTTTGTTCCTGTAGTTTTTGAGACTTTGACCCCAAAGCAACTTCAAAATCATCCATCCTGTTTGGAAATTGTGTGCTTTTGGAAAGACGTTCCAAAAACGTTCTTGCGTTCTTCTCATTTTTTGGTCTTTTTTGGCCCCAATTGAAATGGATGGACTTTTAGAATCACAGTATTCCTCCTCACTCACGCTTCATAAGAAAGCCACCAAATGTCATATGACACCTCATGCCGGCTCATCCATAAAATCTGCTACGATCTGCACTCGTCTTTTTCTTGCTTTTCGCCCATCCGTTTTTCTCCTATTGACCTCAAGGCATTTCTGGCCCCAGTGAAACGGATGGGGTTCTGGAATCCGGGTTGTCCTGCTGGGTCTCGCTTCATCACAGAGCCACCAAACTTCATTTCGTAGCCCGGACCGACTCGCTACGCACACTCATCTTTTGTTTTTGCACTGTCGCAAAAAAAAAAAAAATCACACTTTGTGTTTCTTGAGCCGCTACATCTCTCGTTCTTAATACCTCATAATACACTTCTGGAAATTTCTGAGATTTCAACTTCTGCTCTTTCACTTCATTTTCTGTTTTGTTCTTCCTCAGAGTCACTCGCGAGAATATGATGAGGTGTTAATTCGAATGAGGAAACGCACACGCCGACTCCAGAGGGTTCATCAAACCAGGTTTAATCCAACACTCAATAACTGAGTAAACAAAACAAAACAAAACGAGTCACCTGTAAATAAGGTGAGCTTGTATTGTTATTTGAGAAGTTTAAATAATGCTGATAATGAAGCAGATCTTGACCGAGACGGTGTGCTGAAATGATTTTACCCCAAAAGTAACGTTTATAAAAAGTTTTCTTTGTACTTAATCCTGTTCTAGCAGACTGGGAGCGAATTGTCCGAATCCCTGAATCCTATAATTCTGTTCAATGTGAAAGACAAACAGAGAGAGAGAGAGAGAGAGAGACTGAGTTAAATATAATATTCCAGCCCGAGATAAATTCCTGGGCGATTAGCGTGATATTAAATCTGAAAGTCATGCCATTCCTGCTCATGTACAGTATAGCGAGTCATATCTGAGGATTACACACCAGTATCACATGACATATGCACAGAGTGAAAGGCATGTTGGTCCTATTAATACAGGCCAAGTAGGTCTTCAGGCGCTGCAAGAACACACACGGAATATCACAGGCAGGACCTGGGCCGTGATCTTTAACATCACGGAATCAGACCCCCGAGGGCAGACCAACAACGTTTACAATTTAGGGAGAAAATAAAGAAAAGCTTACGGGGGAAAAAAACATTTCAAGATGTGATCAAAAGGTGTTTTTTTTTCTGTGTGTGAATAACATGTGATCACACATGAAAAAGACTTAATCATGTCAGAAAATCACATCTGAGAAATGAACCCATGAATCACGCGGTTATGAACATGTCAAAGACGCTGGGAGAAAAAAAATCTCAAAGTTACAAAATCTGACTGTTACACAGCGCTGACACTGGAGACTCCTTCTGTAACCGTCTCCGTATCACCGATTACACACGTTTACCTGGAGCGCCTGCCGTACGAGTCCCTGTAACTATGGGAACAATCAGGTATTAGAACGATTGCATTAATATAAGCCTGCACGACTGTCAGAGCTGCTGTTCAAGAAAATTAATCAACACCTTCCAACCAATCAGAGTCCAGAATTCAGCAGCACTGCAGAGTGGCAAGATTTGATTTTCAGGCGTGTGTGTAGAAAACCAAACGAGTTAAATGTGATGTGGTTTTGCGTCCTAGAAAAAATAAAGAGTGTTGCAAAGCGTGTGTGTGTGTGTGTGTGTGTTGCATCCTGAATGGCTGTCAGCTTCGTGTCTTTGTCTCATCATGTCTCTCTTATCTCTCAACAGCGAGAGAGAAAATGAACACCTGGTTCTTCTACATGAACTCCGTGGAGAACGCAGCATGAGGTCGGCTCACTGTGAATAAACACGAGAACGCACAACATACCGAGGCCACTGGGAGGTAAAACTGTTTACTGCGGTCTCACTGAGCTCGTTATAATGCGTCATGATCATGTCATAACAGCCACGCTTGCAATATATAAACCAGAGCTCCTTCTGACTCGCCACATAATCCAAGATGAACAGCACAAAGATTAAAACCATGTGATTTAATTCTGCAACGTTTTCTGGAAGGAGGTTTATTTTTATGTTTACGTCGCATTTGTGGAAGGAGTCTCCAGTGTCAGTGCTTTGTAACAGTCAGATGTAAAGCTGTAACTGACGGGTTCTTGCTAACTTGATAATCTGACGGAACGACCTTTTATAGCTACTATAACATTCGCAAAAACAGGAACTAACTTCTCTTCGTGGACATTCCACAACAATGAATGTAACTCTCAATGGATAAAAATATGACGTGTCATTATGTAATAAATAATAAAGAGACAAAATCACTGGCAAATTGCTGTGGTAAAAGAGGAATAAAAAACTTCAGGACGTAAACTTCCAGCTGGTAACAGTAATTCTGCTTCATCACACCATGCCACTGTTGATTATTTTACTGCAACTGCACCACACACACACACACACACACACACACACACACACACACAGTTTCACTTGTTACTGTATGTTTTATGCTACTCTCTGAATGGGATGTGCTTTATTTCAGGAGCTGCACCAAACCTAGGCACCTTCTTACCTTGGTGTGGTGATGATGCAATGAATTTGTTTAGCAGACGTCATGTGATCTACCTGAAGTCTATACAGATTGTTAAAGTCAAATCAGGTGTTCAGGATGACTTTCAATGTAGAGGAAATGAGTGCATGTCTCAGATTTTACAAAAACGCTTAAATTCATGGCCACAAAGCTACAATGATGCTGAACGGATCCTTGATTGGACCCCCAGTTGGATGCCTGCCTGTATCTCTGATTGGATGCCTGACTGGATCCCCAATTGGACGCCTGATCAGATCTCTGATTAAATAACTGACTGGACACCTGATTGGACGCCTGACTGTATTCCTCATTGGATGCCTTACTGGATCCCCAATTGGACACCTGACTGGACCTCTGATTGGACGCCTCACTGGATCTCTGATTGAATGACTGACTGGATCCCTGATTGGACACCTGACTAGACCTTTGATTGGACGCCTCACTGGATCTCTGATTGTATGACTGACTGGATCCCTGATTGGACACCTGACTAGACCTTTGATTGGACGCCTCACTGGATCTCTGACTGAATGACTGACTGGACGCCTGACTGTATTCCTCATTGGATGCCTCACTGGATCCCCAATTGGCACCTGACTGGACCTCTGATTCGATACCTCACTGGATCTCTGATTGAATGACTGACTGGATCCCTGATTGGACACCTGACTAGACCTTTGATTGGATGCCTCACTGGATCTCTGATTGAATGACTGACTGGACACCTGATTGGACGCCTGACTGTATTCCTCATTGGATGCCTCACTGGATCCCCAATTGGACACCTGACTGGACCTCTGATTGAATGACTGATTGGATCCCCGATTGGACACCTGACTGACTGGACACCTGATTGGACACCTGACTGTATTCCTCATTGGATGCCTCACTGGATCCCCAATTGGACACCTGACTGGACCTCTGATTGGATGCCTCACTGGATCCCTGATTGAATGACTGACTGGATCCCTGATTGGACACCTGACAGGACTGCTGATTGGACGTCTGATTGGACCCCTAGCAACTTACATTAAAAAACAACCCAACAAAAGTTTAATTGATTTGAAACTGTGAAGCGTGTCCCTTCAGGAATCGGCACTCCATGCCCACGTGGGGTTTTTAGGAGGATTAAACCTCAGCTATGGCATGTAATGTAAATTTAAACACCTCTCTGTATGGCATGTCCCCTCCCTCTAGCCCTCCCATGTGGAATGCTGGTTGGTGTGTGTACTATGGAGGGCAACCAGGGACACGATGCAAACATCCAGCTGGGCCACGTCACTCAATCCTGGACGGCTGCCAAGCCAAAGACGGCGCACTTTGAGAAAGAGAAACATGGCCTTGTATGTTGTGTGAGAACACACGATAGGCGAGCAGATGCCAAGATTCCCTCAGAGTTCTCAGAACGGAGATAAAGACTCGCCTGATAATGTCTTACACAACATATTGTGATATCAGAACATTATAAACAGCACTGAAGTGTTATTAAAGGGGGTGAAGGAATGAGATCTGGATTACTTTCGTGATATTTCTAGACAGAACATCAGGCAAACGTCAGAACTAATTTTCTGTGAGCTAAAGCAAAAAAAAAAAACCTTTACTGAATACGCCATTCTCTCCTCAGCCAAAAAATATAAAATAAACAAGGGAATAACTGCAATGCAAAAGCAAACACACATACACACACATATAAGTTCATGCAGATGTTTACTCAGAGTGACTCGGAGGAGTCTGTTGTGTATAAAACGCTGCTTGGCTCGTGATTTCCTTCGTACCGCACGTTCGGGTTCTGCTCATAATCAGCTCGACGGTTTATTCTGATCCTCCACACACACAATATCGTTCTCAGAGACGCTTTACTGTTCATCCGGGTTCTGCTTCAGGATCCTGAGGCATTTTCTGTCTTTCCATTCTCATTGCATTTAACGCTTACGATCTTTCACTCAGGATTTTCATCTGATTCCACAAAAAAAGACAGACGAAAATGTGTGTTTTGATGTAACGTGAGAACACTTTTACAATTTTGCTGGATAAAAAAAGCATCCTTTATTGCTAGTCTTAAAACGGGTGGCTTGAAAAATTTTAAAATAAAATCAGAAAGTATGGATACTTCGTTATCGACACGCCAATCCAAACGTTCAGCCACATTCCTGAAAAAATAGTGAATTTTTAAAATCCGGTTTTAAATCCAAACAAAAATTACGATTTAATTTTGTATTGTGTTTTAGTATGTTTTACAGTTCACGGCTCAACACGATATACAACTTAGAAACACATTTCATTATTTTTTAAACACATCTTCACTTTAAAAAAATACGTGCAGAAGATTTTAACACTATTCGAATATTTATGAAATATGATCCAGTTCTGATCTGCTTGATATTTATGAACAAATTAGCGCATCCCTGACTCCTTATTCTAAGCAAATCTGATTGGACATCAGCCTTCAATGTGTTCCTAAAGAACAACCGACATCTACTGATGATTAAAAAGCAAAAAGATCTACTTTTTGGGAACAGGAATGTTTGTTTAATGCAGTGCTGTAATAAATCAACATGCCAGTGGTGAACTGTTACTATTAGAGCTGGACCTTGAGCTCAGCCAAAACTTAACCAGACACCAAGAAAGCAACAGGGTAAAGGATTTTGTAAGGGATTAGCATCAGGCTGCCAGGTCGCTCCATTGTGTGTAGCTGTCGATGTTGATTTTAAAAGTAACTCAGTAAATTACACAGGGAAATTAATACTTAAGTCTGGGTGAAAAATACTGTAGTGAGTATGCATGGAAGAAAAGTCTAGAGACAGAAATCTTAATTTCTTGATTGTTAGCCTGTGCTACTTGATCTCGATAGCTTGACTGCTTTATTAGCATTCACTAACACTACTGATGAACCCTGCACCAGCTGGAAGGTGACTGCATTGCTGCACTGATGGCGCAGACTCACGAGTAAGCATTTGAGAAAGCCTTGGTCTTCCAGAAGGCTGAGGGCGATAAATTTCTGGTCCCGCCCACTATAAATCAAAATCTGATTGGTTAATTCATCTGTCACTTCTTACATAAACATACACTGCCATGACCTTCTGTCCCAGCAGTGAAGTTCTAACCAGTGAGTGAGCCAGCTCTAAACTCTTCTCAGCCTAGAGACAACAAACAAAAAATCTCATTGGACAACTTGATTTTAATGTTTTCAGGACAGTAACCCTTTTATTTATGTAGCAAATTTGATAGAAAATGAGGCCAAATTAGAATTAGAAGAGAATAATTATCATGAAATGATGAAAGAAATTAAATATAACATTTGAAATACTGATATGTTTGGGCCTTCTCTGAACGCCTATAAGGCCCTGATGGTTCCCCTCTGATTACAAGAGAAAAACCTACCAATGGACATCAAAAAACTGGAAAAGAGAATGTGTATAATAATAATAAATTGCTTTTTTGTGATATATCAGATATATTCCATTCAGCTACTTGTCTTCGACTTGTTCAACATCATGCTAGCTGAATGGAATATATCTGATATACCACGGGAAAAAAAAGCAGTAAGCATACAGCAGTGCAGTGGATCACACCTCCCTGTCATAATCACTCGTACACACAGCCAGTATTATTTAAATATCCAGATCTGAATGGGAAACCTATAAGGGAGAATGAAGAAACAATGCAACATACAAACAGCAAGGCTTTGCGGGGGGGAGTCTCCTCATGTGTCTTATATAGTATCTAACTGGAAGGAAGCACGATAATAGTGCAACTCCTAGAATTCAGGGGAGCGTGCCCTCTGGTGGCATGATGATGAACTGTCCCAGGTGGATGTGACAGATGCACAATGTAACACCATTTTTAATAAAGTATTATCTGAATTTTATTCAGCTCACTGGGGCAGTCTGGAAGCCAGAACTAGGGCCCAGTATGAACAACAATTGTGTATTCATTAGCATATGTATACCTAAGAGTTTTTAATTCAGTAGTGATACGATTCTGACTCTTTTTAATGACTCAGTTGATTTGCTCATGAATAAGAGATGACTTTCAGCTCCCAAAGGGCCGTTATTTTCTACCCTGGGCAAAGTGATATTTGCGATATTACAACCAATGATCATTCTTTTAAGCCTATGGCTAAAATTGTTTTAATAAAAACTTACCCTTCTGTTTAATTAAAATTACATGACCCTGCATTGCAGTTTATAAAGTCTATTTAAATCCTTGTAAATTCAGCAAGAAGCTAAAAACGTTTGCTGACTGATGCAGTAAGTGTCCCTGCATTAACGTTATTATGGCTGCTGTGTCTGTGCTTCATGAAGAACAGTCCTTTCCATTTGTCCTGCTAACTGATGACCTCTCCTAATATACTTGATTGCATTCAGTAAGCATACAGCAGCGCAGTAGATCATGCCTCCCTGTCATCATCACTCATATACACAGCTGTAACTCAAACACACGCCTTACCATTCAGTCTAATGAACAGCCCAGGCGTCGATAAGAGGTTTACCTGGACGTACTTGATTAAAATGCATTGCTGTTTACTCATGTATGAAAACAGTACTTTGCATAAGTATTGACTCCTCTTGAAGTTAACATTTTGTAGTGTTACAACCTGGAATGGGGCGGCACGGTGGTGTAGTGGTTAGCACTGTCGCCTCACAGCAAGAAGGTCCAGGTTCGAGCCCCGTGGCCGGCGAGGGCCTTTCTGTGTGGAGTTTGCATGTTCTCCCCATGTCCGCGTGGGTTTCCTCCGGGTGCTCCGGTTTTCCCCACAGTCCAAAGACATGCAGGTTAGGATAACTGGTGACTCTAAATTTACCGTGAGTGTGAATGGTTGTTTATCTCTATGTGTCAGCCCTGTGATAACCTGGTGACATGTCCAGCAGTGAATAAATCAAATGCTCTGACAATAAAAAGAAAAAAAATTGCCATCTGGCAATCACAGGGCTGTTAAACGCCTGTCCGATTATTTCATTTGGTCCGAATGAAATTATTCAATGGCTTCAGGCATTTCAATTACATGAAACCTGCCACAGATAATGTCGTAGGCGCCCAAATTAAGGTCAAGCGCCCAAAATATGCTACCAAAAGTTAAAAAAAAGAAAGAAATATTGATTAAATAAACTTGGCTGCATAAAATCCAATGTCTTGACTTTCTTCTTTGAAAACACTGAAATTAGCGAGAATTAGCATGTATTTCTCGTAATTGAGGCGAAATCCATACCATTCCCATGTTGTTCCAGGTTCGTCGAACTAGCCGTAAGCCTCACGCAGAGCACGAATTCTCCATCAACGGCGATCGGCATGCCATGATCTCGTGTAGGAGCGAGACTCGCGTACCAATGACCAGAGCGGGATTTCCACATTAGGGCTTGCCTGCCTGCCTGCCTACCTACCTACCTACCTGTGTACCTATGCACACTCTGCTCACACATGCATTGCATGTCTTTCCCAAGGTTAGGCAGACATACTGTATTGTTAAAGCTAGCAAGCTAGTCGACAGCTATGAATGCTAACAATAGCCATGTTTGTTGTTTACATTCATTCCGATAATGTTGTGTTTTCTAGCATGTGAACATGTGAGGTACACTCTCAGAAAACAAAGTACATCATTGTACCTTTAGGGGTACAACGGCTTGTCACTGGGGCAGTACCCTTTAAGATACTTATCTGTACCAGTTATATACTGATTGGGAACATATATGTACCTTTTTTTATCCTAAAAAGGCACACCTAGTTACCTTGAAGTCCAATAATGAGCCCTAAGGGGTACATTAGTGTAGAGTATACCTTGGGGGACAGAAATGGACTCCGACTGTACTCTATTTCTGACAGTGTAATTGGATATGACAACAACGTGCTATACTCCATTCCCCTCTACCAGCCCAACACTCTGTCTCTCTCATGGACTTGTCCTCTAGCAGTAGTCAGGCAGTGTGCGTTCGTGTGTTTTGGAGGAGTGGCTTTGAAGGGAGGTCATGGGATTTTTTAGTTGGATACCTTCAAAATGTTGCCTACTCTTGCTGGTTTCTCCAAAATTACCTTCTCTAGCTTTAAATGTACAAAGCCCCCCAGTGACATTGGTGGGAAAAACATAATAACTTAATTAGGCATGTGAATGAGATCTTAAGTTGTGGCCATGACTTTCAATATGAGCTCAAACAGCATGAGGAAACTTTGAGGTGGCTGTCAGTTTTTTTGTTGCAATGAATAAAGGTAATAATACTTTAGTATGCCTATAAACATATATTTCTGGGCTGGGGTTATGCTGTTGACAACTTGCCCATGTCTGCATATTGATTGTGTTTCAACTCGTGCATTTTAAGCAGCTAAATTAAGTGTCTTGATGACACTGTGCTTAACTGCATAAGCTTGCTGAATATCATTATAATAGCATGATATGTATGATAATAACCCTTTGGAGCTTGCCTGGTTTTGTCAGTAAACAACAGATTCTGTATCTTGTGGCCATGCATTATTAATACATGGCCACGATTTAGTTATCACGGTCATATATCAGCCTTATTAACTTGTGGCCACAACTTAATTATCTCATTCCTATGCCTTATTAACTCATGGCAAAGCAATAATTTTATTCCCACCAATGTCATTAGGGAGGTTTCATATAAATGAGTTGATAGTATCTATACAGTATTTTAGATCACTTAACATATAGATATAATCATTGGTTAAATGTATAATACTGACCATATAGTTAGTTGTTTTGAGCAAGTAGCGTCATCATAAACTTATGATTAATGTTCGCTGGATATCTTGTTGCTACCAAAACACAGACTTTCTGGGAGAGGTCCATAGTTTTCCAAATTTATAGCTTTACCAAACTTGAAAATGACATAAATTCAAAAGTAAGACTTCCCAATTCTGAGCATTAGTATTGTGCTGCCTTCAAGTCGTCCTCAGAAATTTGTGTGTATGACTTCAAAGGTGGTGATTGCAGCATGGTGTGTGTTCAAGTAGATTTGGTAAAAAAAAAAAAAATGGACAGAGTGTGTAAACTGAAAGAAAATGAAGACATGAACAGTTAACTTGTAAAATTACCCCTTAAATCTTATCCTCTGCTGTAGGTGTTACATTCATACTGGTGGCTGTCATGACCATTTGTTATTGACATGCCCCCAACTTGGAAAGTAGGGGTTCACAGAAAAATATGAGTCCCCGAAAGTAGTTGTAATTAGGACATTGTTCTAGTGGTATTGTTCAAGCATACAGTACAACATAACAGTAGTGCGACTTCAAGGCAAAACACAAGTTGATATTCATGTACTTAGTCTAATAGGCTATTATTTCTATAGTAACAGCTCATTCCCAGGGACTTGTATGGCACTCCACATAATTTAAGCATACTAATAAGCAGATTATGAAAAGTATTATTACTAAAAGCTACCATTGCAAAGGTGACTTTGTAGATATACAGGGTAATGTATCATTCTTAGCGCAGCAGTGATACGGAAATAGGTATGTGTGTTGCATTGGTATGAATTTATCAGGAATAATAGAAATCCTGGGGTGTTTAAACATTGAATATCACCTGTCGGCTTTATCCAATAGCCTACACCAGACCTGGGCGTTTTACGGCCTGCGGGCCACATCCGGCCCTTTGGTTCATTCTGACCGGCCCGCGTAAGGTTAATTAGAAATTACAAAACAAACGTATTTTCTAATTTTACCTCATGCATGGACTGAATGTGCATTGCTTTTATTTTGAAGTTGTGTTCAACAAAAA
>JAODLJ010000021.1:2382265-2392486 GCA_027576115.1 Cathorops melanopus
ACTGTGACAATTTGTAAACAAACATGGCTGCCAGGTTTGCTTCATTAAATATGGAAGATTTTGAGAGAATTTTGAAAAAGAAAGACGCATTGAATACCCGAAAGGAATGTGTATGGATAATAATAATAATAATAATAATATCGGCTGTCTTTTTTTCATGGTCTATCTGATATATTCCACTCAGCTACTCATCTTCGACTCGTTCAGTATCATGCTAGCTGAATGGAATATATCTGATATACCACAAAAAAGACCAGCCAATATTATTTAAATATTACCACTGTAAAGTTAGCTTTGCGTTACATATTCGCTGCACATTCACACATCTGAAGCTAATTGGTATCGAGCACTGCCTGACAGTGTTTCTGTAACTACCAAATGTTAAGCAGAAATTAATATTTTAGTTGTAAATTCACTCAGAAATTGTTACATCATGTATCGGCAGAATAACTGGACGTACATCCTGTTTAACTGATTTAATAAAAACGATGCATGGGAGTAACAAATCTCAAATCGGCTTCTTCTCTAATCACCAGCACATCACATAAGAATACATTATCGTCACTTATTGCCGTATGCATCAAACACAACAAATTCCGACAATGGAATGCCATTTGAGGCCAATATTAAATACATAAATCCCATGTAATGTAATGTAATGCAATTCATTGATTGATTAATTGTATCATCTTTTAAAGTCCAAGAAAAGGTTTATTTTCTTGCATATAGGACATTGGTGGTGTAGTGGTTAGTACTGTTGCCTCACAGCCAGAATGTTCTGAGTTTGAGCCCAGCAGCCAACTGGACCCTTTCTGTTTAGAGTTTGCATGTTTTCCCCGTGACTGTATGGGTTTCCAACCACAGTCCAAAGACATGCAGATTAGGTTGACTGGCTACTCTAAATTGCCCATAGGTGTGTGTATGTCTACCTGTCACCAGATGAGGGTTTGGGTCCCTCTGGTGTGCTATAATCACCCAAGAGAATTCATGGAAGCTAGCTGATGGTTTCCTGGATCGCTGACCCTCAACCATGAGGATGGCAATAGACAGACATCAGAGGAGGTGCATCTAAATTGAAGACATCTAACTCACCATAACACACAATAAAATTTAATAGAAGTGTACATAATGTCATTTTTCAGCCCACACATGCACATTTAGCAGTAGTTTTTGAAACCCTGGGGCCCAAGGAGGTTATTAGAGAGATGATTCAGGTGGTGATGAAGATAAAAACATTCTCGTTATATATTAGATTACTCGTGTGTGTGTGTGTGTAAATAAATGTAAATGTGCGACCAAAGTGTTGACTGTTGGTCTATTTCTCACTCTCTTTTCTCAGCCCTTTCCAGACCAAGTCCAAACGAGCGAGATGTTCCTTTTGAGCAACACCATGACTAACAGGAAACATCGTCAAAGTGTGCTTTTCACAAAAATCTCACTGTATTACAGACACATATGTTGGCACGAATCCAAATTAAATGCATTAAAATGCATCGATGCAGTAGACTGATAAATACATATCATGAAAAAGTGTAAAGCAAGTGCCTCCTCCTCGCCATGAAACTGCAATGTAAAATATTTACAGTACTTATTCGCATCATTCGCTTCTCCAGTCACAACGTTAGAACGAGGGCGGCTGGATTAGAAATATATGAGCGCATCAGGGGAAAAAGTTCATCTCAGAAATTCCATCTCAGATCTCATTTTGGCCGTCGACTCTGTCTAGTTTCAAGCGCATGTGCGTTTTATAATTCACGGGGCATTTAATAGATATGTGTCTTTGAACGCAGGGCAAATTTTGCGCTCCTCACATGAAGTTTGGGCTTTGGCTTGCTAACGCATTACCACAAGCTTTATTTTTCTAACCAAGGCTGCAATTCGAACCATACAGAAAATTATTACTACCATATAACTCATTACAGTACAAGCAAAGAAATAAGGCTGTAATAAGGCAGCACTGCTCACGACTCCTTCCTCATGGGTTTACTGCATCACTAGGATGCAGTCACATCCACTCAATAATTAAAACAATCAATATACAGTGAGGGGAAAACATTTTTTGGACATTTCCATTTAAATAAATCAAGTTCGAGATATAAATCGCTCCTGGTGTCATTGTAAAAGGCGTTCCCATTGGCTAGGAAGGTTTCATGCAAGAAGAACAAGAAGCAATCGTTCTGAAGGTGAAGGAGCTTTCTAAAGTTCTGAGGGACAACATTATTATGATTACTGTATTATTAGTACACTCAAATGGGAACATCTAAGGGTGCTGGGAGGTGTGGCTCGCCAAGACAGATATACCCAAAATTAATAAAAAATAGTTCCACAATTATCAAGTTAATATACATAATCATGGTCTATATGGATATGTAAGACCTCGGAAAATATATTTCCAGTGTCAGTAACATCGTGGCTGTTACCATGCCTGAGTAAATTGCAATTAAACCCAAGGAGAAATTCACTTTTTTTTTTATCCTTGCTGAAAGTTTATTCTAGATGAGACAGTGAAAGGAAGGAACCTTATGACCACAAGATTTGTTGCCCAAAACACTATTCCAGTGAATGACATCATGCTAGCAGTGGTCCCATTCAGCAACTTCTTGACTACAATTGGACAAAAAACATAGAAATACCATAAAGTACATAGATACTACAAATGTTTTAGTAAGTATAGAACTTACCAATACAGCATTTTTATTTATTTATTTATTTTACATTTTACCAGAAGTCAATTATAGTAGCTTTCTATTGGACCCAGTATTGGGTTTGTATGGTTTAAGAAATTAAACATCCCTGTTCGCATACATGCTTTGATGATATTATAGTATGCAGATTGAACCACAATTAATCTTTCCATGCAAGATTTCACAACGCGCTCTCGAAGAAGGAAGTTCAAAAAGAAACCAGCAGTCACTTGAAAAGAGTTGCAGGAAGACCTGAAAGCAGCAGGAACGATAGTTACACAGAGAACAATAAGCCATGAACTGCACCGCAATCATCTTCATTTCTACACGACTGCTAAAAAAAAAAACATTTAGACCAATCAGAACTCTTTTGGTTCGATGAAATAATTCAGATCGTGATGTTTGGAAAAAGAAGATGCTGCTCTGCAGATGTTGCTCCAGCACTGAATGAAATAATGGACTGAGATATGTATATTACACTACATTAACAGTTGTCCGACTGTCCAGGACAACCAAATGTTTGGTCCGGATAAGTCAAATCCGCATCTGCCTGTCTTGACAAGATGAGCTGAATATTTGTTGAAAATCACCATTTTTATAGTAATTATTTAAGAGCTGCATCAATCAAGTTCTAACAAAACTAGTTCAATCCCCTCAGTGATCCGGCTGTGTTATTGTTTATGAAATTCCGGGGAAACCAAGTACAGCAGATGCATGTGTAAAAATAACCACATCGTAATAGCTAATTATAGACTATTAGACTTCATTGAAGTCGGAGAAATGGCAATCAAATACCTCGATAAAATAAATATCTGTGGTGAATCCAGTGTTGTAGTCGAGTCACTAAACCTCAAGTCCGAATCCAGTCTCAAGTCCCCAGTGGTCAAGTCCAAGTCATTAAAGAAAATTTCGAGTTGCATCTAAGTCAAGTCTACAACTGATCTGAGTCGAGTCCAAGAAAAAGACTCCAACTGGACCATTCGACGGTGGCTGTTGCTACCTTTATGTGAAACTGTCCCTGCTACTGTGTTGGACTAACGTTCCTGCTTGACTGCTCCATTTTAGTTAATAGGCTACAGATAAAAAGATTGTTCATCGCTTAGCAAGCCCACTATCAACAGGGCAAATAGGTTATGGTCAGGACAAGTGAAAAATCTTGCTGCTTATCCTACTGGACAAGTGGATTAAAGAGCTAATGTCGAGCCCTGTAGAGAATGATTTAATTTCGTCAGCCAATAAACAAAATCTGTGGAGAAGATGGACATTTCAACAAGACTACTCAATATCTCAAGAAGTCTTTGAATGGTAGAGCCAATTTCGTGACTTGAATCCTACTGAAAGTCTTCATCCCTCAACCCTTGAAGGACTGAACATGATTTGCCAAGAGGAATGGGCCAAAATTTCACCACAATGCTACAAAAAGCTAATTACATCTTCCTGTAGACATAGACACTTCAAAGCTGATTCATTCTCTCCCAGCAACAGCTTTGCTAAAACTGTAGCAATCGTACTAATATTGGGCCCATTCTATAATTGTGGGTACATCTGAAGTGTGGACAGAAAACAAAAAAAATTAGTCATCATCAACTCTGTTATCATTAAACTGGGCAACCCATTAACAGGATTGACGATAACAGGGTTGACATTTTCCACCATTTTGTGTCTTAACTCCGCACGCTAACTTCAAACTAGCTACCACACGGCATGTATAAAAACTGAATTTTATGGACTTTAATCTTATTATTGTTTTTTTTTAAGAGATTTTTGAGAGATTCACTCCAATATCACAATAACAAAGCTGATGAATAATTAATCTACTGTTGGTGTAAAATCCTCAACATTTTGTTCAAATTAATGAGAGAAGAAACAGAACACTCTCTCCCTCACTGCCTTTCTGAAGTTTCCTGCCAGAGGAAGTGACATCACTCGGTGCAAGTGTCATGCGCATTATTAAAAGTCTTTGTGGATTTCATGCGATTTTATATCAGAGTTAACAGAGTTGACAAGAACATCGGGATGGATAAAAAATATGGCTGAAATTTCACATAATACAGAAAATAGACTTCCTGTGCAACTGATTTTATAACAGTTAATAGAATAAGCCTTAAAAAACAGATTGTTAGACTGAATCACTTCCTGTTTATTGGAGTCAAATGGATGAATCAGGAGTCAAAGACAGCCAATAATGTGGGGGGAGGGGTGGGAGTTGTTTAGTTAATGTTTTATGGATAAATTGGGTCTAAAATGTACATCAAGCATCGCTACTGGTGAAAGTTTGTCATCATTTGCATTAATGTTCAAAACTGATTCAGTAATTTCTTCTGTGGAAAACAGCAAAAGATTTATCTCAGAGATGTGAAATGTACCCTGAATTCTAGAATGACCCAAATATTATTGTGTCTTAATGACTGCAACATCTTTCTGAGGAATGGAGTGGGGAGACAGGTTTCATGATACAGGTGTGTTTTATTTTAAAGCTTGCATTTTTCAGTGGACTTGAACTCGAATATGGATGTGCACAATCCAAAACTGGAACAAAACACAACACAACATGTTCTTGGGTGGTTCAGCTCTCTCTCCGCTCACTGGCTCTCTGAGACACACAGAGACACATATTAATAGACAGTCAGTAATTAGACACTGGTGTGACTGATCAAATGTTACCTGCTGGTTCAATCGGACTCCTCGCTGTTCACAGCCGACGCTCGACCGACCACGCCCTCACTGCCACATTGACAAACACTTCACATATTGTGTTTTAATTATTTTTTTCCCCTCACATTAGTGACATTGCTTTTCATACTAGCAAAATATCAGCTCAGGTTCAGATGCAATGGATTCAGATTCTGAACTTGGATACAGTTATTCAAATATAAAAATATTCAGATAAATGTTCGCTTCCACACGCGACTTTCATGTGATTAGCAGTTTGTCAATGTTTCCAACACCTCAGGTCAAGCCTGCTCTTTTCTCGCTCAGCATCTGGACAGCATGTTGTCATTTTAAACAGCATATCAGTTTTTATTTTTAATGATTAGATTAAATGACTACAAGTGCTAGAACCTTGATCTAATGCCCATGTGTTGCTTTTCACACCATCGGCCAGATCAGAGGTGAAAATGAAGTAAGAACAGTTTGAGAAGTGTTGAGATGAGGTTAATCTGCTGAATATACAGAGAGATGACATGGTGTTACAGGCTCTTTAAAAGCACAGCCACTGGAGACAAACAAGGGCACATGTCAATGTTGGTAGAAGGGCTTTCGGAATAGTCATGAATATGGCAGTGAATTTATTTTTTAGCTTGCAGCCTTCAGCTCTGTTTGCTAAAATGGGTTAAAGTGGTTTTATTTTCCTGAACAAACTTGTTTGATCTTCAAGAGCAATTCAGAGAAAACCAAATATGAGTACGAGTTCTTTCAATTTCTCATGATGTACGAGGAATTTATGTCCCAGCATGTTTTGCTTAATCTAGTTGAAGACTGATAAAATATAATTTCTGGAAATACAAGTCACAAAGAGACTGTACATTGCACAGCTATTCATTTGTTCTAGTCAAGCAAAAAAAAAAATCTTACCATTGAGAGGCAGTATTGCCAATTGTACATTTTTCGTCAGTATCTTTTACCTTTAAAGTATTATTTTAAAACATAAAGATGACCATCAAGAAGACCATCATCTTTGTCAGAGCTGGAGAGCAACCCAATCCTGCCAAGAAATTATCATCTGCAGACATCTTGACCTCAACAAGAGACTGGCAGCTATTGGTGGACCTCAGATGTCAGCTGAAGTTCCCAATCCACACTGCAGTCACCACTCTGCGACCAGACACTGTCCTTGCACCTGAATCCACCAAGTAAGTGGTGCTGCTGGAGCTCATAGTCCCATGGGAAGATCGCTTGGACAAAGACTTCAAAAGGAAGCTCTCGAAGGAACTGATAAGCAATTGTCGGCAGTCAGAATGGAGATCCAGGTGTCTCCCAGTGGAAGTCAGATTTCAGGGATTTGTGGCCTGTTCTGTAGCCAGAGCCTTCAGTAGTTTGGGCATTGAAGGTGAGAGGAAGAGGAGAGCCATCTGCAGGACCATCGAAGTGGCTAAGAGAGCCTCAAGATGGCTGTGGCTAAAAAGAGACAGAGTAGTTAGAGCTGTCTGGACAAACGCTGGGGTCTGATCAATCCCGGTGGGGTGGGGCCACCTGGAGGAGAATGTATGATGTTGAAAGACCCGAAACACCCAGTGATCCCAGGAACATCACTGACGATGTGTCCAGACCGAGGTATCAGCAGATATATGTTTACAATCTTTAAAGTATTATTTTAAAAGGTAATTAAAGTTTTTTGGTCCTTAAGGTCCAATTATATACCTCAAATACTTTTAAAAGGTGCATTACTCTATATTCCATTAAAATGCAACAGATACACATTAAAGGTACAAAAGATTCCTCGGTGACAAAGGAAGGTACAGGGTAGAACTTTTTCTGAGAGTGTATAATGACAGCTCGATTGATGGACATGAGCTTACATGCTGCGCCTCTTTTTCACTTGTGACTGATAAAATTTTTAGTTAAAGACTAGAGGTAGGCATATCAGGTGAAAATTCAAATTCAATCGCTTGAAGCTGCTCTCACTGAATTCAGAATTGAATGCAGGACAATATACTTTTTACAGAATCAAAATATGTTTATCCGTTCTTGAGATATTACAAATCAAAGATTGAAGAAACGGATTAATTTTTAGAAAATGGCCGTAATATTCTGTATGAGGATCACATGGTCCAAAATGGGCCTCATTAACCAATGAGATCAAATGTTTTTTCTTCATAACTGTTCTATTTTTCAAGATGTTTACATGGAAATTGGCAGCACACAGATGGTTGTATATCGAATACAACGTTTGAAAAATTAGTAAACACAATTATGCAAACAGGTATTTAATTAGTATTAATTATGCTAATTATGTAAAATATTAAATTGGTACACTCAATACAAAAAGTAATAAAATATTATTTCTAATCCTGTCTTTGTGCTCTGTAGGCCTTTGTATTTCTAAGTAGGGCCAACTAGTGTTTATATGAAAGAATATACTGTAGCGAGTGTGCAGTATGGAAGAAGAATCTGGAGACAGAAATCGTAGTTTCTCAGTCGTTAGCCTGTAACTGACTGCTTTATTAGCATTTGCTAACAGTCCTGATGAACGTTACACCGGCTGGAAGGTGACTTCACTGCTGCGTTGACGGCGCCGACTCGCAGTTAAGCTCACGTTGGCCTTCAAGAAGGCCGAGGGCGATAAACTTTTGGTCCTGCCCACTATAAATCCAAATCCGATTGGTTAATTCATCTGTCACTTCCTACATAAACATATACTGCTATGGCCTTCTGTCCTGGCAATGAAGTCCTAACCAATGAGTTAGCAGCTCTAAACTCTTCTCAGCCTAGAGACAACAAGCAAAACAATCTCATTGGAGAACTCGATTGTAATGTTTTCAGGGCAGTAACCCTTTCATTTCTGAAGCAAATTTGATAGAAAATGAGGCCGAATTAGAAGAGAAGAGAATAATTATCATGGAGTTATGAAAGAATAAAAGAAATTAGATATAACATTTGGAATGCTCATATGTTTGGGCTTCTCTGAAGGTTCGGAAGGCCCTGACGATCCACCCTGTGACTCAGATCCACTCCAAAATTTAATGTTTTCTTCCTTGGCCCATGCTACACCCTTCCACCAAGTTTCATGGAAATCAGGTGAGTAGGTTTTGTGCAATCCTGCTTACAGTCAGATAAACAAACCACACCAAAAACATAACCTCTTGGTGGAGGTAACGAATGAGAAGAAATAACTTCATCACTTGTCTAATGGCCCACATCACTTTCTCTAATTTCTTCAGGAAATGTCATTGAAGTCAGTTGTAATTTTTTTTCCCTTTTCATAAACATTTTCCTCCAGTTTAAAAATGTAATATTTTATTCTTTATTACAGTCAAACATTTCACATCACACCAACAAAAAACATCAAATTAAAAATGATCAATTTCCATGTACAGTTTTGTATCACTGCTATAAACGTAGGCATTGGTAAGGATGTAGTTTTCTCTGACCGAGTTTCATGATCTCAGTGAAAACCAAGATTGTAATGACGTAGGATTTGACCCAGGGATATCATTTAAATAATGAATCAGAGAGAGCCGAGAACCAATCCCTAGGGAACGCCTTGAGTAACAATAGAAGTGGCAGATTTCTGTTTGCCACTGGCAACTGTTAGCAAGACATAGCATCTGAAGCAGGCGAAAGACAAGTCTGTTATCAATATCTGAGAGACAGGAAGTGAGCAGGTCGTGATTTATAGAATCCAAAGCAACCATGAAAGCAAGAAGAGAAGGAGGAAAGGTCTGAGGCTCCAGAGTAGGATGGATAACTTTTCAACACAATTCAATTAGTTTCACGACTGGTTCTTCCCTGTCCTATTTGAACTTGTTCTTCAACAAGCTTGTAGAAGTTCACAGTCTGAAATTAAAACTGCATAGAGAATTCTGTCTCAACATTTTGTTTCTTTTTTCTTTTTAGTTCGTTTAAACTGGAACTGAGAGCTTGCAGCACAGAAGCTCGTGTATATCAACCAACCGAGCTGCACGATAGGTCAAAGATTGGCCATCCTTGGATGGAGGACGTAAAGTCTACAGCAGCACCTGTGAGGTTAAACTCCAACCTTGGTGTTTGAAAACAAGTGTGGATCAGCTGGTAGGTTGGCGTGTACCATTCTAAACTCGCATGACTTGCGGCACCAAATGTGCTCTTTCACTCTTTCACACAACACTGTGAATGGCAGGGATTATTTTGCCGCTCGGCCAAGTTGTATTTAACTTCAAGTAAAACCACCTAGTGCACACCTCTAGGCTTCAAACATGAGCAGTGGTTTGTTTCCCAAGAAAAAGCTTAAACAAGTCAGAACTTAACTGTCTGGAATTACATCGAATACACATTTCTACCTGAGACACTGTTTCATTTTTGCAATTTTTTTCTTGGCCATTTTTGTGCTTCTTCTTCATTGTAGACAGATGCTGCGACTCATTGTATTACTTTTTATGTCAGGTCTGGTCATTTTTTTTTTTTTTTCATGCGTGGGTCAGAGGTCACGACTGCAGAGCCACAGCAAACATGGCGACTTGCCCGGATCAAACAAAGACTCCTAAATAGAGATAAATTGAAATATTTAGAGAAAATACTTTTATAAAAATAAAAAATAAAAATTGAGAATTGAAATATTCTAAATCTAAATGCACCTATCGTATGAGCTGGAAGGCTCTTGAACGCTTGCTTGTGTGTCGGAGGCCGTTGGCTCCGCCATGTTTGTTGCAACCTCGCTCATTATAATATTATAATGAGGATAAACTTGGGTGGCATGGTGGTGTAGTGGTTAGCACTGTCACTTCACAGCAAGAAGGTTCTGGGTTTGAGCCCAGCGGCTGAAGAAGGCCTTTCTGTGTGGAGTTTGCATGTTCTCCCCGTGTCCGCGTGGGTTTCCTCCGGGTGCTCCGGTTTCCCC